>JANHGN010017609.1:0-24015 GCA_024605025.1 Megaceryle maxima | reverse complement strand
TGTTTTTTTTTTTTGTTTTGTTTTGTTTTTTTTATTTTTTTTTTTTTTCCTTGTTAGGAAGGCCATTTGATTGGTTAATTAGAATCTGGGCAAGCCTCCAATGAAACTGATGAGAATCTCTCCACTGCTGTCAATGGCTGTTGACTCATACCTCCAGGTCTGCTTTCATGAGTCTGGAGTCTTCAAAGAAACCTAAGCTCTACAGAGAACAAATAGGATTTGGGCCCCTATCCTCCTCAGACATCCAAGAAATCAATGCAAGTTCATTACCAGGCAAGTGGATTTCACAGGACCAAATCCACCCTCTCAGACACAAAGTGACAGAAAGTGTCTAGGAAAGGGGACTGCTGAGATATCAAAAAGCCTGGTTAGTGCAACTACCAATTCTATGTAGAAGTTGGATTGGTAGAGGATGCTAGTGAAAACCATGTTCTGTCCTCTTCTTCATGACTTTTACCTCTTAGCAGAACTAGAGGGATTAACAATGCCAGCAGACTGTGCCTTTTTCTTTAAAAGAGCTGTGTCACTTGCAAAAAGAAGTGTTTATTCAGAACTTCTTTTAAAACATCCCAAATTAATAAATCACAATAACAAAGTAAGTCTTTCTTTGGTAACCAGACTTCTTTCCTGTGGAATCCACTGCTAAGTGCTGCCTTCCCATTTGGGGTTAGCCACCCCTCCCTCAGTTGCTGTCCCCCTCATGATTGTGAAGCTCTCATTGGTTTAAAGGACTAATACCATCTGTGTCTGAAAGACACACTCCCACATGGTTTATTTAGTCAGCAGCTACCAAATTCACCCTGCCTTCCAAGGCTGGGAGTAGGTGAGTGAATCTGTGATCAGGCCACTAAGATCAGACTGGTGTTTCTGAACTTAAATGTGTGGGTAGGTTGTGTAAGTAGGAGGTGCCTCACTTTGATTTCAGCATTAGTCACCATGCTCATTTATTGCTTGACAATGTTCTAGTCCAGGTGAGTAGTTCTCATTCATGCCACAGGATTAGTTTGAAAAAATGTAACAGAACACTTTTCACCTCTCTCACCTAACATCCTTGTTCTTTCCTCACTTCATCCTACATATACCAGAAAGTGTATGATCAGGATGAACCAGGGTTCAACTTTTGAATGGCAACTTCTTTCTCAATAAACCCACTCCTGTGTGAGTTCACAGTCCTAGCTTCTCTGTGAGTGACAAATAAATATTCACTGTTTTTTAGACCCAAACAGCTCAAGGAGAATAAACCAAAATCTAGAAATGGATGTTACAGCACCAGAACTTCTAAGAGGTGATAATTTTAAGGACAGCTAATCACTCAGTGACTTTTTTGACCTGTTTCCTACTTCTAGTAGGAAAATCTAAAATACTGGGCCATCGTTGTCTTAACTTCAGCAGCCCACGTGTTGTTTCCCTGCAGCTGATGTGATGATGGCTATCTGGGACTCTATGATCACCAGTCTACCTCCTGGAGAAGGCATGTCCCTAGCCCTGCTTGTTTTCCTTCAACTGACTTTGCTACTCTCTGGTGCCATTGTGGCAAGAGAAGGACTTTGGGTTACACTTGCTGCTCCAATTTCCATTTCCTGTTTTTTCCTGGTAATTTGCTTTGTAGAGGCATTTATGGTGGGTCTGTGCTGTTGAAGATGGCTCTTGTTTCACAGTTTTGAAAAATATGTAGCACCCAATGTGGAGAAAGTTCAGATGAATAATATCACTGGGGTTTGCCAAGTCAGAAATATTTTTAACTTTCTGTCATTATAAACATATTTAAATAAATATAGTACAGTCTCACACAAAGGGGACACAATAACATTTCTATTTCCTAATGATGATCAGAATTATTTTTCTATTTATCTGGGTATACTAATGAAACAGTTTTGTCTTCTTCTCCTTACCAAGTTTGTTCTTGTTGCATCTGGAAGACAACTATAGATTGGATTATTACTATAGTGTAGGAATAAAGAATAAAATTATTATCCTGCCCCCCTCAAAATCTGAAATCCAAAAATAAGACAGAAATCATAGGAACAGTAGGAATGACCATGCTAGTTACTTAGACTAATTTAATCTACCTCCATGTGCTAATGTGGTTGTAGAGGATGTTTAAGGAAAATACAGAGGAGACAAGGCAAGCACAAAGCAGCGGGTAAAGAAAACAGCTTGGTGAGATTGGGAAATACAATGAGACAATCAGTAGCTTAGAAGCTACTCTCATTTAGCAGCTGCTACATGTCTGCCTTTGATATCAGTAGTAATTTGTACTTATGTTGTCTTATAGACCTGGGTGACAAGACACTTTATAAATGTTAGTTCTTATAGTGCTGAGATATTACACAGACCGAGTTGAATTTTATTTGCAGCTGAAGAAATCAAATAAGTGAAGAAGTGTGTATGAGTTCAGCAACAAGGGCTGGGTCCCATTCCCATGTGCCCAGGCTTTTTATCATTTCTCTCTACATACTGGTAACTTATGCCTCTATTTTTCTAGTAGAAAAACATACAACATAATCACCCCCCTTTCTTGTACTAACATCTTTTAGATAGTATTTCCTGTGCAATCCCACCACCCTTTTCCAGTATCATCTTACATATGTCAACTGGGAGTCAGTTTCTCCTCCACTATCACTCTTTCCAGTAGTCAACCTGTCCCTCCCCCCAAATCCTGGGACTTTCAAAGACAACTGTTAGTCAAACAGAGATTATTTGGCTCAGAAGAAACAAAAATAGCTAAAAGGGAGGTTGCAATATACAATCTAATGATCTTTGAAAAGAAACTAAACATCTCTAAAACCTGATGGGTTTTTTTTCTATGCAGAGAAGAAACTTATACAAGTGCTCATGCTCTGCTGTTTTAATTTCTGAAAGTTAGAAATGGTTGAGAATTTTTTTTCTATCCTGCAACTTTTTATAGCACCCAAAAGTAAGGATTAGATTTTTTTTTTTTTTAATTGAAGATTTTGTCTTCTCTGTAAGAATCTTAAAAACACGCTATTAGGAAACTAATTTTCAAAATAGAAATCCTTTGTCTTCTTTACTGTGTTTGCCAATTTCCAAATGAATATGATAAAGCAAATTGGATTAAAATCTGTAGTTCATCAAGTAGTGACCAGGAGGGATAGTGCTGATTTATATCCCAGAACCTTTCATCCAACCTTTTGCCTGTGATTAATACCCTGTTAAGGTTAGGTCTATTTATTTTCTCCAATCCTGTCTGCATCAAGCTTACCACAGTTTACACACTGTAATAAGATAAAACCAGCTTAGGTAAGTAAAGCTATAATCTGACAAAAAGCTGGGCCTGGAGGCCTTGTTCTTAGATTTGGGTCATGATCATGGTCCCACTTACTACTGGCCCATCAGGCAAAAACTAATGATTGTAAAATTGCCATTAGTTACCAGGGTGGCCTCAGGCCATAAGATCTCAGCTAATTTTGAACTCTGCTGATACATTCCTGGGCTTTGTGTCTGAAGATCAGCAGTTAGCTTTCTGTTAAAGGCAAACTTCACACTAAAGCCACTGACAGTAGTATTAAATTATCCTTGTCATCCAATATGTAAAGCTTAGGTGATAATGAAGCATAAAGATCAAAGGGAAACACTTGCACTAAGAAAGTGAAAAAGAGCACGTCCATTATAACTTCATTAGTTGCTGTGTTGACTATTTATGAAGAAATTAACTTAATTTCCACTGTGGAGTCTTTTAAACATAGTTTCTACATTTGGCCCTAGAGATAGAGGGATATACAGCAGAACAAAGCATTACTCTGGATCTAGTTGCTCTACTTTGTGAGAAGTAAAAACATGAGATGAATGCCAGTACCTTTACACAGTCAGAAAACAATTTATTTTACTGTTTGAAAATAGAAGAGCATTAAGAGAACACTGAAGTCAACATATCGGCATTTATTTAATGGAGCTTGGGATCACATATTATGGTGACATAACAAATCTGTTTTATAGATGTTAGCTATTGCAAGGATTTAGGGATGTTATCACTGCAAATCTTACTTTTACTTTACCTCAGTTAGGCATGTGATGTCCCTAGCTCATATTCCCTCATCATTATAAAATTAAGTGGTCTCCTTCAAAAGACCCACATCTGTACATGTTTTCACATGTAGAAATGTTCCTCCAGGCTAGTCTTCATTGCTATTCAGAAAGACTCAGCTAATTTGAAATGAGTTAACTGGGTTAACCTCTGTGACCACAGCACCACTATGGTTAAATTACAACCAGTAGCATAGACTTGTTGCAAGGGCATTACACATCTGTAATAGCTGTCATCTCCTTCTTTAGGTCTTGGAAGGAAATTTGGTGTCTTAGACACCACAGTAATATAACTGTGGGTAAATTGATGATCACTTCTCTGGAGTAACATGTTTCATTGTGTTTCCTCCTCTAATTACTCCTTCTCCTCTTCATTCTTCTCCCCTTTTCTGTATTACAGTAATTCTTTGACGTCACATTGAGGATACAAGGACCCAAAAAGCTGTATAAACAGACAATAAGTAATTAAACAGGTCTTTCCCCAAAGGATCGAAAAGAGGAAAAGTGCCCTCAAACAAAACTCTTGCTTTCTTTACATTGTGCCATACTTGCTAGCCTATGAAGAGGAAACACATAATATGTTCTGGTTCAGGACCAGGGTTCATGTCTCTTGATGGTTATTTACAAAATCCATTGATCAATAAAGTCCTCCTACTGAACTTAGTCATTTGGCAAGGAATGAGCTATTGATCCTCTTGCATGGTTAATTAGCATCTTATCCAAAACTCTCTGTCAGGCATGGAAATGTTAAAGTAATATTTTTCAATGAGATGTCAAGATGGTTTCTATTGGAGCTTTCTGAAGCAATAAAGCAGAAATACAAAGGTGTTAAGTAGGCATCATAAGGATTTTCTTATTTATTTGCCTCTTTAGTAATTTTTGGTGTAATATTTCCAGGCATTATAGTTTTTCTGGAAAAACGTGAAAGACTTAAAAAACATTTTTCATAGCAATGGCTTACTTCTTCATGCTACATTTTTTCTTTTATTTCTCTCTCTAATCTTTATCTGAAGAAAGAGAATCAGAAAAAAGTGATAAGTGAGAAGGGGAGGACAAAAAGTAATCCCCAATTCCCTAAAATACTATTATGAACTAATGTGAATGTGTTTCATTCTTTCATTTTATATTCCTTCAATTTCTTTTCTGAAAAATGAGAAAAAAAGAAAAAAGAAAATATTCCCCATATGCATTTTCATACAGAATTTTATTCTGATCATAATTTTGATTTTTAATGTAACAGCACATTTTTGCTTAGGAATAAGTAGTGAGCTATATAACTTCCCTTTTTTCCATAAAGCTACTTTTAAAAATGTTTGGGCAGAACACGAAACATTCCTGAAATTCCTTGTACCCTTTCCTGTTCTGCTAATGCTGGTGTAACATCAGATTCTTTAAAATTATTTTGTAACTGCATCCAAGACAACACAGCTTCTTCATTTGTTCACACTGTAATAGTTTCTGATGCTTTATATTAATTTTTCAAGGGAATTTTGTCAACTTATAAGATAGAGATGCTACACAAATACCTACCACTGTTCTCTGCCTTATGTGGTCAGGAGGTGCATTGCAATAAATTGAAAGTGGTATGGGACAAACTGTGATAAGATTGTATTGACAGCTTAATGTCCCATGGTGTTTATTTTAAACAGAATGAAGGGGTGAAACTTTGAGCTGTTTGGTGCTGTCCACCCTTCCTTCTGCTTACTGCCGTAATGTTGCTTGCATTGTACTCCCTGCACTGATGAGCAAAGGTAAGACAAACACAACTTCATCTCTCTCTGCAAGCACAAAGGCAACCACAGTTCTGTTTATCTGCTCACATGCACAACTAACATGATTTGGTTAAATGTGTTCTCCTTTTAAGATAATTTAAACAATTTCTGAAAGCTCCACAAATATGTCAGACACTGCATTGTTTGATTTATTGGTCTTTTATGCACTGACTTTGATCCTATTTTTAAAACCCATTTTTACATCAATGCATCTTCACAGTTAGAAAATGATAGATTAGATAAACACAATGATACTAATATATTAGGTTTGCAAGGATGATGGTTATCGTTTATCTGTGGGCCTACAGTTATTACTTATGGTAGGTTCTACACAAAAATGCATTTTTGCCAAAAGACTTCAGAATTTCTGCAATATTGTAATGAATTTTACATCTTAGATTTTTTTTTTTTATGAAGGCTCATCACATTGAACAATATGTGACTTGTGAGCGGAGATGTGAGACATTCAAAGAGAGAAAGAAGCAGAGGTGTTTAAAAGTTAGCATTTTGTATTTAATAATTTCAGTTATCTCTGTACCTGCATTATGTGCATGCACACACACACAATGTATATATTAAACATGGATAGATAAAAATGGAGAAATATATATGGTATAAATATTGTATATCCTTGTTTAGAAGCTACTCCCATTTAGTAGCTGCACCTTAACCATGCACCTTTACTATGCAAGCCGCAGGGGAAAGTAATTAAATTTAATAGCTGCTGCCCTCGTTTTGAAGTCGCCCTCAATATAAAGCTGCACAGGGAAGTAATTAAATTTAATAGAAGCTGCGGATTCTAAACAAAGATATACGGTATAAAGTCCATATAGTTCTTGGAAAGTTAATTTTGAGCAGTAGCAGGCCTGTCACTTGAAATATTCATGGTTTTGTAATTGTTTGAATCAAATCTCCAGCTACAAATTAACTTTCTCTGTATCTGAAATGATGGAATGACGAAGGATCTGCACATGTACTTGGATACCACCATAACAATAATAACAACAACGATAATAAAAGAATGAGGAACAAAATAAGATTATAAAAGAAACCCCCCAAAAGTCACACGTTAATATTCTACTCTCATTTTCATCAATCACTGAAGCAATACCCCCTAGATCAGTGCATTAACTTGTTTATCTTTTACAATGAGGAAAAACTTCATAGCTTCATCATTCATTCCAGAGTGAGGGGAGAAAAAACAAAAGGCAGCCACCGAAATTTGCATGGTGCTCAATTATACATTAGTGAACATCACTTGGCAATCTGTTCATATCAATTTAATTGGATTTTAATACTGCCTCTGATCTTGTTTTCTAATTAACAGCAGTGCCTGGCAATAAAGCAGAACCATGCACCCAGCAACACCTTTGATCTCAACCATATGGAGCTCCTCCGTGCTCTTGAAAAAAATTTTTTTTCCCTTGTCTCCAATGCAGGCCAAGAGATACTGGGGCCCCCAGATGGCCAAATACCACTCATGACTGTGACTTCATTGATTATTTTCTTTCCTGATTGATCCTGATGGAAAATAAATAAAACATGCACTTGGAACTGGATGCAAATTGGTGTCACAAGCTTTTGGTTATGTTGATGTTTTCTCTGCTCCTGCTTTAGATGACAAGTACTTAAGTAAACATTAATTGACTCAATGGTCTGTATTTAGGAGCATAACTTTATCATAAGGGCCTTTTGTTTTGTGTGTAGTTAATGTCCTATCGCAGCCACATTTTTAACTGGGATTGAATGAAGGTAACCATTCATTCTTTATCTTTCTGATGTTATCATCATAGGCAAACTATTAAGTCATTATTTGAGCTCAGCAGTTTGATTTATATTTGCTTTCTGATGATTTGGTCTTGACAGTTGTTTGTTTGTTTGTTTGTTTTTTGTTTGTTTATTTTATTTATTATTATTTTAATTTTTTCTTCATTCTTTTTTTGCAGTACCTCTAGATAAAAAGCATGCAGAACAGAGCTCTGATCTGGTTCCTGCACAGGTCTGGCTTCAAGTACAGTATGCTCAAACAGAGCAAATGTTGGCATGACACAGTTCACATGTTCTCCATCCAGGGCTTGCAATAGTTCTCTGACATGCAAGGAACTGATTTGGTAGAGTTCTTTCTTGGGTTTAAAAAGGGATATAAAAAATGTTGCAGAATGTTAGTTTATGAAGTGGACTTCTATATAAACATTTTAAAATTATATGAAATGTGTATATATTATTTGGCTTTGCAAGGGTGTGAATAACTAGAGGGAAAAATACTGCTCTTTTCTTGTAACTTTAGTGTTACATAATGATAACACAAAAATCAATTTTTATTTCTGGCTTTTGGGTAAAAAAAGAGAAGTTGTGCTTCTCTTCCTTCTCCTTTCTGTTTTCGTTCTGAACTTGCCAACTTATCCTGTGCTTTGATTTGGATACAACGCATAAGCAAGGTCAGGTCACTCTGCTCTTAAATAAAAGATTTCCACCCCATTTTCTGCTGCTGAAGCAGGTGCTGCTGACTTTGCAGGTGACACCTTTCCCTTTGTGTTAACACTAACCCACCACAGTGTTAAGGACGTTGGCTCCAGGCAGTTGTTCTTCATCTGAGATGCAAACCAACACCCTGACCACGTGTGTTCATTACAGAACTCACAGACCTATTCAACCTAACTTTCAAACCATGTGCTACTTATACAGTGTGTGTGCACTAACTTTCAAACCATGTGCTACTTATACAGTGTGTGTGCATTACACAGTATCATCTCCTTTGGTTTTGGTTAGATGCTTTTCTTTGCATGGGGCTGAGCTCCCGTGCAATACTGTTTGTGTGGTAATAAACCACTGCTACACATTGACACATACTGGTGAAACTGCACTAAGTGATGCCTCTTATTTCCCTGCTTTGAGTTCCTAAATTGAAAAAGCTCAGATGCAGAAAGAATATTAATTCTCTTGGTTTTGTTGAAGTAGATTATCTTTTCTGTCTCAGCTTCAAAATCCATCCGATTAAATGTATTAACTATTTAATTAAATAAACTTGATCAGAAGGTGTGTGGCTTCCACTTTTGTGGAGATATGTTGATATGTACCAGCCCAAGGCCAGAGCCAACAAACCAGTAGATAAAATGGACTGATGGTTGGGATACAGACAGTATGAAGACACCAGGTTCCATTCTCTGCAAATCCAGAGCCCAATTCTTGCTGTTTTTTGGATTACATTTCCTATGTGCTATTTCACACATTTACTGCATTTTAATCAGCTTCTGCAAGTTAGAACTTCAGAGGGGAGAAACAAGCCTGTCTGATCTGGACACAAATAAAAAGTAATTTGGAGCCCATGTTTCAAGGAGATGTTAGAAAGCTCCTCCAGCCTCACTGTGGTGAGGAGATCTTCAGGCAGTTAAGAGGACTCTGCAGGTCTAAGTGTCTGCCCTACTGGATTAATTGTAGAAACAGGTTTTATACACTTCTACCAAGGACAAGTTTAATCTGGATTTACCTTCTTCATTTGTTTTCCAGAATTCCAAGCTACAAACTCTTGCATTTTATCATGTAAGGTGAAAAAATAAAACACTGAAGGAAATAAATGAGTCAAAAGAAGATAGAAGTTGCATTTTTATTCTGCTTTCGATTTGCTGATAAATAAACACAGTACTAGTTTCTATGGAGTGTAGAGCTACATACTGACGAGGGAGCAGAGCTGATAAATGTGAGGGTTTCCTGTTGCACCCTGCAAGTAACTGCTGATGATTGGATGTGTTGCACCAAGATTACTGCTGTGGTCTTTTTGAGCACTGGAACTCATAGACATTGTCAACATTAGTATGCTGAAGCACCATTTTGATGTTGTTGCTGATTTCCTTGCTCTGATAACATGCTGTCTGCTGTCTTGTTTGCTTCCTGAAGTGCTTGCTCCAGTTTGGATGAAAGTTCTTAGTTTTTTTTTTTTTCCTTTTGTTTATTTATTTATTTATTTATTTAAATTTACATCTTTAAGTTGTATATTTGACTTTTTTTTTTTTTTTTGACTAACCACTGTACTGCTTGCTCCTCTAAGAGTTAGAAATGAGTTCAGGTGTGTCACACCACATGCTTTATTTAAAGTTTGTCTTTTAAAATGTTGAGGTGCTAGGCCTTGTTTACAGAAAACTGTTCAAGGCACTGATGTTTAACGCCCACCCCACACTGCTACTATGAAGATCTTTAAAAATAAGGTGGGTAAATTCGTGATCATGCTTGAAAATGTGTGGCTTGAGGTTTGAAATGTTATTGCTAAGTGCACAGAACAAGTAATTTAGTTTCTCCATGTTCTTGGGTCTGTGTTCTTGTGAGTGTCAGATACTTCCCTTTAATAGGATTGCTAGAAAATTAACATAAGCTTTTTTGTTATAAAACAATACTTGGCAGGATTATCACGGTTGCATTGGATAAAAGGAGGTTAGTCAGCTAACTTATGGACTTGAATCTTTTAGCAATGTTACTGCTCTCTATATTTGATAGTAGACAGACATGAGGGGTGTCTCCATTTAAACATGCTTTGTTAGATAGGATGGCAAGGGTGAACAGAATAGCTGAGTCTCCCAAAATTAGAAACAATCTAATTTCAGTCTTTTCCCATTCTCAAAATGCACTTATACTTGTTATTTATATCCAAGCCAAAATTATGAGTATGGACAGCAATCACTGTTGACCACTAATATTTGATATGTTTCTTCTTAGTTACTTAATTTTTAAATACTGTTTCCTGCATTTATTCTGAACAACTGATTCTTAAAGCATATATTGTTTTGTGATGTTTCATTATGTTATATGCATTTTATTTTTCCCTTTTCCTTTTGTCTGTGTCTGATTAATTTCTTATTGTTTCACACATTCATTTAATTTACTCTATTGTTTAGGGAAAAAATACTGAATGATGGGTGGTTTCTTCCCCAAAGTCTTTTTCCCCTCTTGAGTTTAAACATTTAAAGGCTTCCTCAGCAGTGAAATTTCAACATACATGCAGATGATGACATGGTATCCTGTGAATGTATCACTGTGAAATGGGCTATGTTTTCCTTCAAGGACCTGTCATCACACTAATGCCAGTCATACAGAACAGCAGCTCTGGCAGCTGGCATTAAGCATATGGGTTACTTGCTGCATTTGTGCCTTATTTCACTGGTCTAGCCTATGGCTCATGGGTAATACTAAGTTTGCAAAGTCTTCTTCTTGTTTATTTATAATTAGGGAAGACTCTTGCTGTATCTACAAAGTTAGAGAACCAGCATTTTCAGAAGTGTACCACACTATCTTCTCACCTTTAAACTTACTAAATAAGGTGACCCTGGGGGCTATGTAAAAGCATGAATTGTTAAATGTTGTTGATTCTGCTACCTTATGAAGGATATCTGTATGGTGAGTTACAGCAAATGTTTTTTTTTGACAAAAGCCATAGTTAAACTATCTCTAACAAAGACAGACATACCAAGTTAGTGCAATGGCTTTGCAACTCTATCCTCATCTTCTTACATCCCTGAAATATAATTACCTTCAGTCTGCTTGCCTCATCTCAGACTTTTAGGTTTGTACTTTAGATATACCATCCGTGGTGGAGAACTCCTTTCCCACCATTTTGCTGTTGTCCTCAGCTTGTGATCAGCAGGTTTTCTGGGCCTGGTAGGCTCCCATGTGCCTTTGCGATTCTTCCTCCTCCCCTCTTTTTTTGCTTAAACTCACACGACTTCATCAGAATAATATCTTCACAAGTAAGTAAACATCTTTAGTGAAACTGTGCTGAGTTTTCTGTCTTCCAGCTGCTGTATGCTGGCTTTGATGTTTCAGGTATGTTTTTGTTCTCACTTCTCTGTGAATGAGACTAGAACACGAGTAAGACTCAGTCTCAAAGGAAATTTCACCCTAAGATTTGAACTGGACTGTTTATCTAGTACTTTGTAGCCAGTGGAAAATAACACTGAGCTCCAAGTAGGCCTGGGATAATGTGGGCAGCTTCTGCAGAGATGGTTGAGAAGTCTCCTTCTATGTCACTTCCACCTGGCTGTGTCATCTTTCCAGGGCATGAAATTACTAACCAGGCTTTGTTATACAGATGTGTAGGATGACACATATACCCTGGAGCCAGGATTTGTGTGCTTCTAAGACTAGAAGTAAGTCTGTTTGTTGTATGATTTATGGAATATCTGCCGTTTAGCAACTTATCCAGTTCCCTTTTCCGGTGGGGAAGAATCATCATTCTGCAGTATTTCTTCCTTTCAGCCAAGAAACACACAGCTCAGCACACAGGGCTTCACCAAACTGGCATGATTTGTCATCTTGTTCTGCTTCTTTTACTCTTATGCCCAAGGGAAACAAAGGACTCCGTCTCTGTCAGCAAATCCCTTGGACTTTCAGGTGTTTCCTTGGGGGAATTCTTTTTTAGTTTAATGCAGTGAAACCCTGGACATGATCTTGGCTCTCCTTCATGACTTCTTTTGCACAACTAGACATGTCCTTCTGAAGGTGGAAGTGATTGGATTGCCTTATTACATTGAGTTGTCTTTCCTAAAAGGATAACCTATTTCCCCACTATCAGCTGTTAGGTGTGAGAAAGGACTCAGAAAAGGACTGATTTTTTCCGTTTCCCCCTTCCCTCTCTGCTCAGGGATGGGATATCTTGACTGAGTTTTCCTGTTACTTCCTTGCTGTTGAATTTTTTCTTACCAAGAGAGCAAGACAACCATGATCCATTAGGCTAACCAGGTAAAAAAACAGCTTTTGTGGCTGTCATACCAATGTGACTCCAGAAAGAGAGTATCTAGAAACTATCTATTTCATATCTATTTTATATTCCATTTATCTAGTATCTATTGTCATGTTTCCTTGCTTAACTGTCAAGCCCTCCAGCAGTTCATGTTCTCAGCACAGACAGATACTGGAGTAACACTGTGACTTAATGAGTTAAGATTTGAGTGATGTGTATACAGTGAAATGGAAGCTACTCTGCCTGTATAATTCCTCTGTGTTTCCCTTGTTTTATAGAGTAAAAGTAATGTGAATATCTATTAATTTAAAATATGGTTAGATGATATTTAGCTTGATCTGCTGTCCAATGAAAGCTGGGTCAAAAGCTTGTTTGAGTGCTCACATGTTCACTGTTGAAAGGTGGGATATGAAATATAAGAATAAAAACGTGTGTTAAAATGTTATGTCTATAGGGAGTGAAAGTGTTTTTTAAAAAATTGGTTACACTTACAACACAGTGGCTGTGGTTATGTAATAATTAGAATGTAATTATATTGTCTTTATAATTCTTGTTACTTGTAATTAATATGAATGCATATGAGGAAGTAAACTACATATCTGAATTGCTTATTAATTCCATGTTAGGACTGGAGCCTATAAACATATTTGGAAGTTTATTCTCTGAATATTTTTATTGGCTGTCACTGAATGACTTACGTGACTAAAGCTATGGATGGGTGTTTGTAGGCAGCAACCCTTAGATTCTAACTAAAATTAACATGGTTAGCTAGACTAACCACTTTGGATTTACCTGCTGCAATTACCCTGAAGTTACACTTTGATTTTGTAGGCGTGTAAAGAATTGGTTCTGCTACAGAATTAGTGCTCCAGCTACATGGGAAATAATAACCACAATGCAAGTGCAATGGAATCCCAAACAGTTCAAATTGTGCCATAGAGCTGAGCAGACGTTTTTTTGGATATACTTGTTTGTAACTGAAATTTAGCCTTGGACTTCATGGTTCCACAAGCTATTTTTAAATTAGCTTCTAGCAATAACAAGATCTGGGATTTTTCTGTACAAGGCAAGATGCAGGATTTTCAACCTTTCTATAAGAAGCTGTGGGTAGCAGGGTCCTTTTCTATCCTGATATTCCTAAAAGGCATGTAAGTAGATGAGCATATTTGTAACAATATACCTTGCACAGATAGCTGGAGTGTTTAAAGAGCTCAAGAAGGAAAAGAAATACTATTCTCTAAAAACAAGGCTACTTTTTTTTCTTCTCTTTAAAATCTTCACTCTTATTGTGTAGACAAGAGGCCTTAACCTTGCTTGACACATGGAGAAGGAGAATGTCTGCATGTAAGGGTGTATCTATCATCTGAATTCCAAAAATTCATGACCATATGCTATCCATTTCCAGCCTTTCTGCTCATCCCCAATAACCTCATAATAAATGAATACCAGCAATAGCTTTCTATAGATTAGATGCATGATAGACTGCAGTGCTTCTGAAAGTCTGTTGTGGCAATGATCATTGAATGAACAAAAATTTACGTGACCAACCATTATAATTGACCCAGCCTATATTTTAGGTAGACCCTAAATACTTATCAATGTGACAAATGGAAATGGCTGTACTGTACAGTCCAATAAGTTATGCTTCAAGAAGATCATAAATACTTATTGACACATAGACTGCTTAAAATGAACTTCTATTTAATGAAGTCAAAATGGGATCTTTGAGTCTGTGAAAAAATATTGTATTCTGCTAATTACAGATCCCTTTAGGTTACTTATTCTGTAGGCAGAAAAGGTTTCCTAATGGATAAAATCCTGTCACAGTTATGGTCAGTACTGTGGTTATGAATGGGGAATGGTCAGGCAGAAGTGAAGCTAAATGAAGCCTTCACAGTCACTTCTTCCCTGGAACATGAGGATTTATCAGCTGTGGGATTTTTTGTTTCTCTGTTGTCTGTATAGAAATATTTTGAGAGTGGAGGGTATCAGTAACACAGATGCACCATGTGAAACTTTCTGGTGTAAATAACAGATTCAGTCACCCATGAGGCTCCTGAGTTTTGTCTCCCAGTGATCTCTGGGGGGGGTGTGTTTGTGTGCAATATAAACCTATGTAGACCAGCCCTCTCTGGAGGCCCTGAGCAGACGAATGGAGTTTTTGACACCAGTTGTACACACTAAATCATGTTGTCGTAGATGTCATGAGCCCTCTGCTTTGTTAATGTTATTTTTATCTGTAAGCATTTATCAGAGATGTTATGCTGCCAAAAGATGCTGATAACTGATATTGATTACAATCTTATCTGTTATCACTGAAATAGAAACTTTCACAGTCTATAGTGTGAACTTCTTGGGTTCAATTAGAGGTATTCAGTAACTTGAACCCAGATACGTGTTAGCCTTTCAGATGCCTTAGGTATCTAATAAGGCATCTTCATGGGACTAGCAGGACCTTCAAGACACCTTTTCCTTCTGAAGTGGCAGCTGGAAGACAGCAGTGAAACTGAGCCACCTTAGCTGCTATTTAGGCATGCCTTGGCAACTGAGTCCCATGTTAAATTGCAGGTCCTCCTGCTGTCTGTGGCCCTGAGGGCATGGCGGAAATCTTCAAACTGACTCCCAAAATAATTTTACAGTGAAGGAACATCTGACTGCCTTTTCTTTACAGCAGTTGCTCTGCAATTATAGTCAGTGCTGTTCATTCCTTTGCACTGGAAGGATCTTCCTGCAATGAAAGGTAGCAAACTGCTCTGTGACTAGCATTTGTCTCTGCATGGGAAGGAGAATGTTGCAATCAGGGGTTACACCAAGACAAGTGAATCTAAAGCAAGGATGAGGATCTCATTCTCCATTGTGCCATCATCATTTTTACAACTACAAAGGAAACATAAAGTGGAGGGAGCATAAGTCCTAATAAGTATGTTAGCATTTTTTCTCCTCTATGTACAGGTATAGAGCAAGACAGAAACAGTCACAAAGTCTGAATTTTTAAATTGCCTGCTTTGTCGCAGTTTTAATTCTTTAATGTAAGTAATGTTTTGTTTGCTGAAAAGAGCTTTTAGGTTTAAATGTACATTTAAAATTAAAGAAAAATTCTGTTTAGAGTTAGAAAACAAACAGGATTTTGTAGATAATAATTTTTGTCCAAGTTTTCCACCATAACTGAATAGACAAGATACTTCACCTTCTTTTCCTAAAACCAGTGGGGTTTAACATGCAGTTTTTCCTGCAAAGAGTTAATTGAAGCAAATAAAGTTCTTAAATTGTTAATAATCCTCCCAATTTGATCTTGTTCTTTTTCCCCCTCAAGCAGTAAGAGGATAAGTGCGAGTGATAGCCAGATTTATAAATTATTTCTTGTGAGCTGAATGCTTTAAAAGGGAATATAAAAATCTGCTATGTGTCAGGCGATCCATGGAGGCATTAGCAAGCGTGGCTGATTCTCAGTCCCCTGAAAGCAGGAGTGATAATTTGTAAATCTAGGAACTGTATGTGGAGAATGGTAATTTGTCATTAGTAAGATTAACATGATCAAGGGAATAGAATAGATTATTTACATGTAAAATACAGAAGATCATTGATGCAGCAGTGATGAATAAATACATTTTGATAAAATTAAGTCAATATTTTTGGGAATTGATACAAGAGTGTTTTGCTGTCATATGACACTGCAGTTTATGTTTTATGTTGTATACAATGTATTGACTATTTAAGAATGGTTACAAAAGTGGCTTTTTTTGGGCTAGGCTTCTTTGTTTAACCAACCTGTAGAGCAATCCTTTTAAAACACTGTACATTTAGCCACAAATTACTTTTCTTAGTTCCTTTAGAATGAAATACCACTTAAGATGTAGAATATGAACACTTATATACTACTTAAAGGGACATGACATTTTTATTATTTCAATTTCATATTCTAGTTA
Source organism: Megaceryle maxima (assembly GCA_024605025.1). NCBI lineage: Eukaryota > Metazoa > Chordata > Aves > Coraciiformes > Cerylidae > Megaceryle > Megaceryle maxima. Next base: position 7,546 of record JANHGN010017609.1, on the reverse strand, counting down.
ATTTTTTGTTCTTCAGATTTCCCTTCTTGCAGAGAGAAATTATCACAAATAATTTTATACATTTTGATCATGTTTTCAATGCTGACTGAATTACAGTTGCTGACATGCTTCATTTACTTATGTAAACTGTTCTTGTGCTCACACTGTTGCTCAAAAGGTCAACATTATCAGGTGAAAAAAATTACATGGATATAGGAAGCTGTTACCCTGACCACTAAACAATGCAGAATGAAATATCAATTGGCAGGTTGTTAACTCTGATTTTCAAATACACCATTTACAATGACTTGTAACTACCTACAATAAGTGCTTATAAATTTTATTTTATTTTTTAATTTTCTGAAAGCTTCAATAAACCATGGTCTCATAGTGTTTAAAGAAATTAAAGCAAATTACTTAAGGAATATTGCTCAAAGTACTATGCAAGACAGAAAATGACTTTTGTGGGTGACTGAACACTGAAGCAAAGCTATGAGGTTTGCTACATAGACATTGTTTATTTGCAGGAAGATTCCTTTGTCACAGATGTTCCTGACAAAACCAGTTCTTGATCTTGCTCATGTGAATATGTGCACTGCTACATGTGTGAAGACCCAGGGAGTTCAGTGAGATTGCTCATGTGCATAAAATTACTTGTGTGCTTCAATGTCCAAGGCTCAGGGCATTGAGAGATTTAATCATTACAAGGTGAAATAGAGGCATTTTTGTTATACTGTGAAAAATCACAAGTCAGTCTTAGTTACAGGATTACTCTTCTCACAGAACAGGATATCCAAGAAAATAAAACAAACCAGAAGACAGCATTGTTTTGTAGCAATATGCACTTTGAATGTTCTCTGCCGTAGGTTGCTCAGACTTCCATTGACATCATGAGGGGACTATGTTTAGGTGAATAATTTTTTTGGCAAGGGCAAACAAATGAATAAATGCTCAAGGGAGAAGCTAGGCTAAAACAGGAGGCCAGAAATCCAGGACTCATGCATGTAAGGTTACTATGACTTTACACACAACCACAGATTTTCACTCAGTTCCATGATTTGCTTGTAATCAGAACAACTGATTCACAAATGCATTAACCTGCAATAAGCACCTATTTGCTAACCAATCTGTTTGCCACAGAGTGCTCAAAATGGCTCTTTTTGCACTAATATGGAGAAATAAATTAAAAAGAAATGGATGAATGGATAGATGGATGCATGTATGCACAGGAAAATAAAAATAATACAGAGTGTCTGAACAGTCACGCCATAGAACATAGTGTAGTAGAGAAATTATGAAAGAAAAAGAGGTAATTTTCTATTATGAGCTTTCAGAAACAGAGGCTTGACCATATGGAGATTTCTTCTATCCTATCCAAAATGGACCTTAAAGTCTTCAGTGGCCAGATTAACAAGTAGCTCCACAGAGATTGCAGACACTTCATGAGCTTCAGATTTATGATTTAAAATAATTGTGAATTACACAGACTGCACATTTCCTTAATATGAAAAAATGAATTTATTAATGCTTTTATTGTTTCTTCCCCAACTTGAAATCTGGATGAAGGCTGGAATTTTCAGAGAAAACTAAGGTCTTGTGAGAGGTGTATGGTTGGCACCTGGGGTTTGTATTTGTTGCACTCAAACTGAAGCATTTATCCAGAGGCAGAATTCAGAAGTACTGCTACCCCAAACTGATTATATAATAAACACAGAAAATGAGATCTATCCACTCACTGTATAAAGGCAACTGTTTGCACAAATTACATACCTAGTAGAGGGGCCTAATATTACTTGGTTTAAATTTGGGCTTTAAGTGCCTTTGAAATATCCAAGCATGATTTTCAACCAGAAGTGAACTTCCTATAAAATTCTTAATGAGAAGTATTGTGATCTAACTTACAGAGATAAGGATCTGTGGTAACCCTTCAAATTAACTGTCTCAAATTAAGAATTACTTTCCAAACTAAAGAGTTCAATTTAAGAGGATATGTATTGTGTGTTAAAGATTATTAAAATAATATTTTGGGGGTAGTTTAATAACTGCATAAGGATGATGTGGATAAAACCAAAAGATATCTAACTTCTGCTTTCTTGTTATACCAGTAAATATTGGTAATGATTTAATAAATCATTCAGAGCTTCCTTTATATTAATTTTCACCTTATCAGTCTCATTACTCAAAATTCTGTCATGATGGTTGACAACTGGCCACACCCTCTTACGTAGAGTAAGAATTGCACCATAAAAATTAGAGCTAAAATGAAAGAGCAAAATGCTAATTTTAAAATATGATTTAGAAGCATTAAAATGCTAGACAAGAAAAGTGATGGCAGCAACTGGGTCATGAATAGCTCCATGGACTATTGTTGGCAAACATTTTAATGAATCACTTCACAAAACATAGTGTTAAAGTATGTGACTTTTATTATATTAGTGAAAAAACCCTATACAACATTTCTAAATTAGATCAACAATGGTTTCATAAATGGTTAAAATGTACACTGTCTCTTCTGATATTTTTAGAGTGGTTGTTTTTAGATGGCTAGACCTGAACTTTTTGGAATTGTCAGTTTAGGAAAAGTTTTGGGGGTTCAATTTTTATCCAAATATGGAATTGAAAATTTTTTGAAATCTAGGAAATTATTGAGATCTATACTCCATTTCCTCTGCCCCTATAGTAGCTGGGAAGGAAGGAAGGAAGGAAGGAAGGAAGGAAGGAAGGAAGGAAGGAAGGAAGGAAGGAAGGAGAAAAAAAAGGGAAGGGAAGGGAAAGGGAAAGGGAAAGGGAAAGGGAAAGGGAAAGGGAAAGGGAAAGGGAAAGGGAAAGGGAAAGGGAAAGGGAAAGGAAAGGAATCTCAGCATCAAAAAGCATACACTATAAATGTTCTCTGTGCAAAGGTCCACTAGTCTATCATATATCTTAGAAAACTGAGCCTCAGGCTCTAATAAATCTTGTGGTGATGACCAACTGTGGCACTCTGCATCGCTGGGAAAGGTAAATTTGCAGCAAGGCACATGCACACCTTTCCCTTTGCTGTGCTTCCAGGGTTCCTGGCTTTCCCTGCAGACAATATTCTAGGACGCCATAGACTAGCTTCACTGCACGGTTATGCAAACATGGACTTCCATGAGTGCCATGAAAGATGGAGGAAGTGAATTTGGCTCACAGAGGATCATATGAAACTTTTCTCTGGCTTTGGAAGAAGATGGAATTTTGCTTTCTGTTTTGTATTTAAACAGACTCAAAATCTCAAATCAAGACACTGTCAGACCTACTGAGTTCCACCTGACTCATGTCAAATCCATGTAATACCCCAAGTTTTATATGGTTTAGGAAAAAAACCATGAATTGAATCAGAATGACTTGAAAGGATGAACTTTAGTGAACTTCAGGACAAACTGGAGCTGAGCTGCAAGCTTCTGTGAAACCTGAAACCAAGTGAATTTTGCCTGGCTTCTTTTGAGGTTCATGAATTTTGAAAAGACCCATAGTCCTGCAGTTTTTACCATTTTATCATGAAACTTGCCCTAACTGGTGTTTTCTTTAAAGCCTCCATTCTTGAAATGAAGTGCCCATTTGAGAATCTCATCTTTCATTTAAAAGAGAGCAGAAGTTTTCTGTCCCTGTGGTTGTGGTAAAAAGCTTGAACATGTGTCCAAGTGCACCAACAGTTCAAAACCAAAGGTGACTCTAGAGACTCTAGTGTGCACTTCAGTATTTTAAACTCATAATTTTAGAGTCTTAGATAACAGTTTTTGAGCATGAAATCTAGCCCACCATCTGTAATTCTACATTCTAGCTAGAGGACATGAAGGTTTTTTTCTCCCTCATTGTTATGGTGCTTCAGAGGACAACTTGAAAGAAAAACAATAGATTTAATTATCAGCAAGCCTGGCTCCAGATCTGATAGTAATGGCAGTGTTTCTCTGTTGAAACCCTCCACCCCAGTGTACCTGGGTTTTGTGTCACCAGTGAGACAAAATCCTGAAAAGTGTCTTCTAACTCAGGCCCACATTCAGTAACACACTTCATTTCAACCTGCAAGTTTATTTTAACTGCACTTTTTCTTTTGAAGGCTGCAGGTAATTCATTTCTCTTTGACAATATACAGATGGTTTCAGAAAAGCCCAGTTGTTCCTTCAAATAAATAACACAAATAGGCTTACTTATTATGCCCATGTAGCAGGGCGTTGTGTTGTGCTTTTTGTTTATTGGTTGACTGTGTCATTTTTTCTTGGCTTGTGCTCCCTCTTGAAGTGTTAAAGGATTTTCTTGTTCATGCTCAGAGAGAGATTGTTTGATTCCAGAGCCAGGGAATTTCCTTGGTATCAAAGAGTCTCACAATTTTACATTAAATACATTTAGTGGGCCCAAAATCTGCCTGAATGAACCACATATTCTTTGCTCAAAGACATTGTAAATGCTTCTAAAAATCCAGCCTCATAATAAATGTTTAGCTCATCAAAAATGATAGTCACCAATACAGAATATTTTGCTATGCCAATAGCAGAAAAAATGTATTACTTGGGAATTTTAGTCATGTTTTTATTATATTTTAGGAGAATTCATAATGCTGATACTTGAGAATTTGCTACTCTTTCCGAATTAAGCTAAACCAGTTATTAGAAAGATTAAGAGAACTAAGGGGCCAGTAACTTGATATTTTGTTGTACAATAGTAGTCCATTTTATTTATAAACTGTAAAGCTATCATAATATTATGGAACAAGATCTTGAGCTAACAAAGATGGCAGAGTTATTGTTTCAGGAAGAATACATAGTGTTTGCTAAAGGCAATAGCAACCCTTCTTTAATTTCATATTACAAAAAAGTTTATCTTTTCTGAAGCCTTATTTTAAGAACCTAATAGGGATAACTAATTTGCAAGTCAGATGCAAAATTATCAGGTGTATTAGCCATGGGGGAATGACACTGCAGATTTAAACTAGTCTATTAAGAGTACACTTTGGTAACAATCCCATGAAACTGATGCTTCAAGTGGAGGAACACCTCAAAGCATAGCACACAAAGAAACTTGCAAATCTAAAAATAAGTAAACTGAAGCTTCTTAAGATAGAGGATAATCTATCTTTCCATTTTTCCTGCTATATGACTATAGCTGGAAATAGCTGAGCATTCAAGCTGGAAATATGGACTTCAAATTATTTGAGTTTATAAACAGTGACTTGGAGGGCAGTGATGTGATATACATTAATTTTCAGAGGTGTGTTTCAAGTTCCATTAGCTTCAGTGAGAAATATAGAGAATCTGCAGTTTGGAAAATCAGGTCAATACGGTATAATAAAGACTGCTTTGCATATAACACCTCTTTCTGTATTCAGAATCTTCACAATACCACAAGTCTGTCATTAGAAATAGCAAGTGTTATCTTTTCTGTAAGTTATTTACTTTTTTTTCTATTTAATGCCTCTGGGAAAGCCCCAAGATATTAAACCATACAAAGAAATAAATGTCTACGTGGTATACATAGTTAAATTTGATCTCTTATTTTATCTCCATAAATCAGCCATAAACAGTAATGTAAGAAAGATTGTGCAAATGATTAATTTACAAACTTATTTCATAATCAAATATTTAATAATGAAGTGTGATATAGTTTTAAATGTAAACAAATCATGTTTGGTATATGCTTTAGGTAATGTTCCTATACTATTTTCCCTGGATAGGAGGTTGAAGTACTGTGTCATGTGCAGATTAAAGACAAATTACATATAGATGAGGTTACATTTAATTACCTGGAATAGCTTTATATGGCGAGTGAAAAACACAGTTTTCATCAACACCATATTAATTATTGCTGCCGAAAGCTGCAATTGACTACTGGGATTTTCAGCTCATGAGTCAATGGTGACTAAATGTTTACTGCTCCTAATTGCCTGAAACACAACACTTATTTTTCCCTGGAAAAAAATCTGTGGTCTTAGTTTTGCTCTTGTTTTTATGCATATAACCCCATAATGATTTACATGTATAGGTGAAAGCATAGTGTGGTTTCAAATTTCCTGGCAAAAATGGTTAGAAGTAGTGTCTTAGCATCCAATATGGAGAAAAAGGAAAGCTGTGTCAATACTATCCCACTTCTGTACTCTTCCATATGTACTCTGAAGGAAACCTGAACTTATGTTTAGACCAGGGTGGCTACAGACCTCATTTGACCTTGTATCAGCTCAGTTCAAGATCCCTGTGAGAAAGGCACCAACTCATCTTCTCACTTACTTTGAGCTTGTAAGGGAATATGATATACATGAAGATCACCATGAGGATTTTATGCCACTGGAATAATTTTGGAGACACACAGACGCTGGAAAAGGACCATAGGTGGAACCATATCCTACAAACATACAAGGATTAGACTCTTCTCCACCTTTACAGATGACAGAAGTAACATCCTTTCACAAGACCAAGCAGAGGCACAGCATTTGAGAAATTGCATAGTGGCATCACCAGCTTTGAGCTTACATGATATCTCCATTCAGAATTGTGTTTCAGTCTGTGGAAGGGATAAAAACATTGCAGGAGATGGAGTACCAAATAAAGAGTAAAGAAGTGGCCAACCCACCTTGGGAACTCAAAGATTAGCTGTTGAGTAACAGGAGTAATTAAAAAAAAAAAAAAAAAAAAAAGGAGAAAAAAAAAAGAAGAAAGTGGTTCAAAGAGCCTGAAGATCACTACCCCTCTCTCTCCATTCTGTGATTAACTGACAATGACAATGATTACTGTCCCAATAAGAAATGCTTTCCTGTTAAGATGCCACCCGCAGAGTCCAGGTTGTTCTTAGCTTCACATGATTTGGGGGAACACTCTTAATTTTCAGGAGACAGAAACCCTGTCAAGAAAAAGAGAACTAATTTTTCTTTTATGTCATTCCATTCCACAGGTCTTCCCAGAAACCTGGTAGGACTTCTTACACTTCTGGAATGAGCATTTTGCATATAGAGGGAACCAATCCTAGATTTCAGCAAAAGCCTATCCTAGCTATAGCTGATGAAAAGATCTGTGGCACAGGGTGACTTGGATGACTGAGGAATCTGCTGAATATTACTAGATCTTTCAATGTTACCAGCAGTAATTTGAGTATACATGGACTATGAGGCTCCTCAAGCATAAGACCTGGGACAAATAAGCATTGTGAACATATATTCACTATTTCCTCTGCATCAACTACCAATCTGTCAAAAATGGCATGCATTCCCAAGAGAAGCCAGCCCACCCATTACTAATAAGGTGGATCAGACATAGGTTTCATATGTATACTTGTGAACCTGAAGTAAAAGCAAACTAGGGGAGTGGACAAAAGAGTTTTGTGCTGTTCAGATAACTACTGCGGTTCTAAGCCACAATGACAAGACTTGAGTAAATCAAGCAACTCATATTTAAATAAAACAAACATGTTAGATGAAGTGAGGTGTCAGTAAATCTTTCTGCAGTTTAAACAAGTCACTTTTACTGTGCTTTTGACAAATGTGTGTGTATCTGATGTACACACACACACAAAATTACTATATGTAGCATTTTTTTTTATTTGTTAGGTGAATTTAGCAGTG
>JANHGN010017608.1:127799-185833 GCA_024605025.1 Megaceryle maxima | reverse complement strand
GGTGTGTGTGTTGCGTTTGGTACTGTTTTTGTATCTCTCTATTTATATATATATTCCATTTTTAATATTATTATTTTGATTTTTATTACAGCTGTTCTAGTTTCCTTTTCTAATTGCTAGGTCTCTCTCCCTTATTCCCTTTCTCTTCCCCTTTGGGGAGGGAGGGGGGTTAACAGAGAGCGTCTGTTAGAGGTCTAGCAGGCTGCCCTGACCCTAAACCGTGACACTAGTCTAGCACAGAAACATTTGATGATAGCTGAGCTGATCAGTGGTGGGAATCTCACCAATTCTGTTTTGGCCACAGGGCAAACTCAAAGAAATTCTTCATGTCAGACACTGGCTTTGCCATTTTTGTTTTCTACTATGGACATCTTGTGCCAGAAATCATTGTACCTAAAGAGTAACACCGGTCTTGTGCTCCCTGGCCTTTGGGAGGGGCGAAATTAAGAGAGAGGCTTCAGATTTTGACTTGGTCTGAGTGGGCACAGCACCACTGGCAAAACATGAGAGTAGCTGGTCATGTCACATGTTTCTGTGATGGTCTCATGACAACTCCATTGCTGCTCTCATAGAAATCCCCACCACTTAACCACCCAAAGGAGAAAGCTCCTGAGGTTTTTAGCCAAGAATGCCCTTGAAGCACATGAAGGTTTAAATGAGGACACGCACTCCACCAGTTCACTTCCTAACTAGGACTTGGGCATTAATGCTAGAAGGGGTGCTACAAAAGGCTAAAATGCACAGAGGTTTCACATGCATGACTCTCAGTTCCATAACTGGCCAGAGGACAGAATGCAACACAGTGTTGTGTGTGAGTAAAACTCATTGTTCTCAGTGGGCTTTAAGAACCAGTACAGATTATTTGCTGTTCCCATACCAGTCCAGATTTATTTTGGATCAGCAGTTACTTCAACACGATTAGTAGGCAGCAAAAAACACACAGAGCCACAGTACTGTGAACCTCTTCCTAGCCAGAATGTAAATGTAAAATAATTTTTTTTTTTTTTTTAACCCTTTAAGAGTCTGAAACAAATTTAATGAAACATTTTCTCTCTCACAGAAATGGATTGTGGTATGTATTAGAATTAGGGACTGCAAACTTCTAATTTGAGGTGGATTTGTTACAACATCCTGAGAATTTTGCACACAAAGTGCTTCCAAAATTAAGAATGCACTTCTCTGAATACATTTAGAAATTGTTTTATATTTTAAGACCATTCCCTTAGTGAAGAAAAATTCCTAAAGGTCTTCTTGCATTTTATGTGATAGGTATTAATGCCTGCTTCTTACTCTAGCTTCTCAAATCAATTTCCTTAAATGAAAGGCCTCAAAGCAACCCTGAAAAGGTAAAGCACCACAAAAAAAACACAGAAGCTCATTCTGTGGAGGAAAATAGGTTAAAATTCACAACAAGTCAAATTACAATTCTCCCTACCACATATCTGGCTCTAATACAGCCTTCCTTTTTTTCCCTTTAAATAAAATAATTCCAAAAGTTGATTTTATGAATGAGTTACTCTGCAAAGGAAGACAACAGCATGTGGTACAAATGGACAAAGCTGCTTCACTAGCAAAGCATACAGTGTTTTATTCCTCAGCATTTCCTATATCACCTTCAGCTCTTCAGCAATTAAACTGTATGTGCTACAAAGCAGCAACCAAGAAGAGTCTGCCACACCAGCATGTTAGAGAAAAGTTGTAAGTTCAAAAGAGAAAAAGGGAATAAAGCAGGTATTTAGCAGGCTGGAAGGGAATCAAAGTTCTATCCATCACCAAGCAGATAGTGGTCTGTTTTGCAGAGGAATTGAAATTATCTTTTTAGATAAATATATGAAGTATTTCTGCACATGTATTTGCAAATGCCACACACACAAACATATCTATACATAAATATACACATATATGCAACATGAAACCCCAAACTTGAACTATATTAAATTGTCCCTCCAGCTTTGTAATGCAAATGAGACTAACAGGCTTGTGCTGTTTGTGGTTCAAGATGATTTGCGTTTCCATAGAGATGCTGACTGAATTAAAGTTTTAAAATTTTTTATATATATAAGCCTACTTGTATCTATAGAAGTCTAAATATGGATCTGCTGTACCTCAGCATTTCCTCAGTGATTCCACTGGAACCACAACGATTTAACACCAGTTAAGGCTATGTGCAAATTTTGTGTCTTTCACTACTTTCCAGTCTAAGCTCTATATCAAGTACCTGCAGAGCAGAGAGTTTATTACTTCTCTCCCCACTCCCAGATTCTTGGTAAGAAATGGGGAGAAAAGAGAAAAAGCAGTTTCTTAGCTGCTAGTAGGTAATACTTCAATGACTTTTGTAACTTTTTGCCCTCTCTAACCTTTTTAACATCTTTGCCTTCAAAAGTCCCCACTGTCAGGAAATTTGGAATTCAGGGAAAACAGCCTGCGTGCTGCTAGGGAAGGAAATGCCAAAAGGACAGACTTTTTCTTATTTGTCAGAAGCTTTTTCCCTTTCCCTATGAGCATCCACAAGCTGAAGAGCAGGAATGTGCTGAGATGAGCCACAGTGGGTCTGGGCAGCAATGGCTTCACTGTGTCCTGACCTTGGGCTTGGTCGCCCTTACTCTTTGGTGGAGCCAAGGCTCATCATACACTATGAGGACTCCATAAAGCTGAAGCGTCTTTGTCCTCCCAGAGCCACATTAGAGATGGCCACTGGCAGAAGTGACAAAATCTGGACAGGGTCAAAGTTTGGGTAGAGAAACCAGGCAAAACAGTTTAACTTTCCAAAATTGGCTTTGCCCTGTAAGGTCTGAGCACTAGTTGAAGTGGATGGAGGTCACCTGGTGTCCCACCACCTCAGAGGAAAATCAGAGCTGAGCTCTGTGAGAACTTATTTCCATGTGGTTTCAGCAATAAGTGTTTTTTTACAGTGACACACTAGAGGTCAACCTCCGCAATCGCTCTGACCCACAATCAAAACCAGCCTCTTGGATACCTTTTCGCTGCCTAAGAACAGACCAGATTTGTCTGGTGACCCAGAGGTGTCCACAGCACACAGAGGAGAAGCTCACACTCAACCTCTTGTTGGGTCTTGGGAGGGCCCTGAAGGGCAGTGATGCCATACGGAGATACAGCCAGTAAGCTCCTCAGGTAATGGTGTCTAAGGGATGGACACCCTCCTGCCTGTAGGGTGACACTGTGCCTCTGTACGTGACACCATCTTGCCCTTCGAGGATGACAGTGCTTCTAAGCCCCCACAAAAGCTTCTTTTCAAAGCAGATGAGAGTTCCCTGTTTCCAGTTTTTAAAAAGCCATATGGAGGGAAAGCTGCCCCAAGCCCCCACAGGCACCATTCATTCCCCACGCTGCCTTTCAGGGAGGTTCCCAGGGCACGTTCAGCTGTGTGGCTCCACCCTCCCCTGGGGAGGCCGGCAAGCACCTGTGTCTCCTACCTTTTGCTGCAGCGAGGGCGGCTGTGGGGCCAGCACCGGGTCGGTGATGTAGGTCTTCTTTGTGCTGGGTGGCTGGTAGAGCCCAGGAGGAGCCTGGCCCACGGTGTTACCAGCGGAATACGCTGGCTCGGCCTTCCAGGAGCTCTGTGGCACGTAGGGAGCTTCAGAGCCGTTTCTCCCTCCGTACCCACCGTAGTAGGGGTCCTGGTAGCGGCCCTGTGGAGGTGCATAGCCATAGGCAGGCTCCGCAGGCCGGGCGGGTGGTGGGGCATAGCCATAGTCAGGCCCGTGGGGCTGCGGAGGGCCATACTGTGGGGTGCCGGGCGGGCGGGATGGCGGCGGAGCATAGGGCTGGCCAGGCCCGAGGCTGCCGTAGTGCCCAGGCTGTGGGCCAGGTGGCTGGTAGTGTGGGCTGGGCTGCGCCGTCCTCACCTGGACGTTGAAGGCAGGGCGGCTGGGGGTGGAAGCCGTGGCATATGAGGCCGGCACTGGCTGTGGCTTCAAGGTGCCTACAGGAGTGACTGGGATGGGCGCCGGCTGTCCTGGGCCCTTGGTGGTGGACTTCTTGGTGGCGGTGAGGGGAGGCTGGTTGGGGATGATCATCCGCTTGTGGCCAGTGACAGGGGTGGACACAGATGGGGTGGTGGCAGCGGAGCTGCTTGAGGTCCCGGAGCCCTGGGGAGCAAGGAAAGAGAACCGTGGCGTCAGCTCGAGCAGCAGGGGGTTAAGTGGAAATGGGGTTTTACAGGAACATCTGCACAGAAACCCAAACTGCTTAGGAAAGCAGGAATGTCCCTGAGATCACACATTATAAAATGGTAATAGCAACCTTTCCCCGCTCTGAGAGAACAGGGACAGTGCCACGGCAGCCGCGCAGAACTGCCGCGCACAGTGTTTCGTCTCTCCTTGGGGTTTTCTCCTCCGCCTCAAAACAAACAAACTAAAAAGCAATAAACGCAGGCAAAAGGGAGACTCACTGGAGAATAATTAGGGGGAAACCCACATGTTTCTGTGGAAATGAGAGCATTTTGAAAAAGAGAGAAAACAGGATTAGTGTCTATGGAGGTGGTAAAACGGCATGGCCTGAAAGCAGCTCCCAAGCCGTAAGAATTAACTTGGATCAAAGCGAAATACAGAGATGTCCCTGCCCCTGGCTCTGCTCCTAAACACTGCTGGTTGAAAGCCTGGAGTGACCCCAATGAAGGCAAATGTTACACATGGCTCATTAAAGGGCAGGAAGTGGGCCAGGATTCCCAAGAGCTTCAGAAGTCAGCTCCCACCATGGCATCCATGTAACCCTGCACCCGCACCCCAGGCACAGCAGCACTTGGACAGCCAGGGAAGAGGATCACAGCAAGTGCAGCTGCTTCCTGCGATTTGGCCACCAAATGAAGATTTAGTGCAGTGACACTGTCCTAACAGGCATACTACATCTTTCTGTCTAATGTACTTGTTTGTCTAACTTACCTCTTATTTAAATATCATGTCCAAAAACGCCAGTGTGAAAGGACATCTTTAATAAAGAGCTAACAATGTGAAATAGTTTCTGAAGAACACTGAATATCATCCTTGAGTCTTTTCACTAAATCAAAGAAGAGTAAACTTGAATATCTGGAGTTTAGTATTAGGTAAAATTTATTGCCTCTCTGTATTTTCTTTTATTCTGACAGTATTTGAATTTCATGCCTTCCTATACAGAGATGCATTAAAGTGAAGACATGCAGTTTGACATTATGTCTTTACTGTTGCACTTAACACCATAGTTATATGAGGCTATATCTCACCCAAGCTTCCTGCATCAGGCTTCATTTCACCTATGATTCACTTGATAACCTACAAGTTCACAGCGGTCCAAAGTCAGACCAGCTCAGCCCTTGCCAATGGTTGTGCTCATGCTAAGGCATGTGCCACCTTTCCCTAAATGACTAATCTTTTATTTGTCCCCAAGTGTTCCTGCTTCATGCAGGCTCTCTGACCTCTACTTACTGCCCCATCACTCTCTTGGTGAGACCGCTGGACAGGGCAGAGAGTGGTGGGGGCTCATCGGGCCATCCCATGCACTAGCTCTACCCTGGCCAGAGAAGTACTGTGCCTGGTCAGCAGGTGGCGGCAATAAATTGCTGCCAAACCAAACCAGGCCAGTGGCTGGAGAGGAACTTCACCCACCCATTTTTCTGGTCCTCCAAGGGTACCAAATTCACCTTCCATAGAAAGTGGGAGAAAGGCAGACACAACCCCCCCAAGAATTTGGCAAGGACCACATATGAAAAAAAGGGTTATAGATAAGACTGAGACGCTCAAGTTCTAGTCCACTGCCCACAAGCAAAGCTATCACAGGAATAAGGAAGCTCTACTACCAAACTGGTAGCTCTTCCCTGGTAACACACAAATACATTTTTGCTGATACATTGGTGAAGACCTTACTCCTGCAATGACACCTTCGGGGCAAACCTCCCATGAGAGTAAACTTTCCATGAGGAATCACTATAAATGAGAAAAAAACAGGCAAGTTAAGTGCATCAATCCAATTAGAGAGATATAAAAGGGAAAAGGTAACAAACTTCTGCTGGAGAAAAAGCATCTCAATGTATTCAAACCCTGACCTTGCCAGCAGATTCATGACAAGGCAATACAAAGACAAAGGAGATTTTGAAACTGAGAGCAAGAAAGAGCTGCAGCATGTCTCAGTTGAACTGCAAGGGCAGAGACAGGTTAAGGGTCTGCACCTCTCCACTAATACTGCCTGATTCTGCTACTTCTGAAACACCTGCTGAAGAGCAGACATTCCTCCATCCCTGTGTCAGAGCACAACTGCACCAGCACTCTTGCTAGCAAGAAAATTTGCTTTCTCTTGGACTTATTCTCCCATGTCAGCTTAGCATTTATGCCTGGGAGTGCTAGAAACTTTCCCATTTCCTCACCCATGTCATTCTTGTAAATGACAGTAGTTTGTCCACTTACTGTAATGGGATGAAAGGTTCACAGTGAAGCACTGTGTAATTACCACCAGAAAAGCATTTTTCTTTTCCATGTAAAGAGAGAGAAGGTACATAATGTTTTAAAGACAGTGGCCTGTTGGGGGGGAGTGGGAAGCCCAAACCACAACAACAAATAAGCCCTATTAATCATGTTTCTGAACACAGACTTTGAAAGCAGGGGAAGACAGACCACTAGCAAGGCTCTTGCAATGGAAGTCTATTCCATCCCAAGAACTGAGGGATTTTAATCTCACATACAAACATCCACATAGCACTTCATTTAATGTGTTGATGCCAATGCCCTGCCTGGACTGGAATACACCTTAAGAATGAATGATAAACCCTTACTCCAAAAAGCCCTCACTGCCTATTGACTGGCCCTCTGAAAGTCTCTGAGCAGCTCCCATGTTTGACACTACAGAGAGGATGAGCTGAGAGTCTCTACTCCTGCACCAGAGCCCAGTGAAGGAAGGCAGCAAGCTGGAGGTGCCCAGGCCAGAGACCAAAGTTTGCCATCAACTTCACAGCAAAGGCTCAAGCTAACAAGTACTGGCTGCATTGTGGCCTTCAAACCACAGGCTGCCTTGAGGAGGAGGAAGTTTGCATCAGTAGGAGTCCCCAGAGGCACCCTGCGTGACTCATTCTGAATTCCTCTGAGGGTGCTGGGCAAGTGTGTGATGAAAGCTGGGCTTCAAGGGGAGGAAGAGGGTGTAAGGTTAGTTAATGTGGTCTAGCAAATAAATGGGACAGGTTAGAGGGAATTTCACACTACTGAAGCACTGATGATTTATAGGGATGCAAAGGGGAACACTGGCTGTATTTCCTGAGCAAGAGCACAGATGAGGTGTCATTGTAAATCTTCTGCCCTTTTGCCTAAGAGAGAGATGGGTGGTCACAGTTCAGCCTTCTGTATGTCCAGCCACACACTCAAATATCACCCCAGGCTTAAACCTCTAGATTATTAATGGCTTAAGAAAGGACTTTATTAATGCACATGAACTATAGACAAGATTCCTGCTCTGAGGACAGGCATGTGCAGAAGGATGAGAAAAGGCTACTCAGATACCAGAGGGAAGAGTGATTTCAACCAATGCCTGGAAGGCACAAGGAATACAGAAGGGATGGATGAGCCTATAAATGAGAAAAAAACCAGGCATCTGCCAGGGAGTAATGAACAGAAAGCTGGAAATGGTTACCTATATCTCAGGGCACAGTCCTAGCAAAACAGGTGACTGTCACAAATGTTTTATCCAAATGAGTCCACAGAACTTCTACCAGCACAATGTAGTAGACTCATCCAAAAGCACATCAAAGTGACAGCCTAGAAGCATGAAAACAAGAAGAAACAGCAGAAAGAAAAAGGAGAAAGACAAAAGAGTGGATTCATAGGAGTGGAGGCAGCCCTTCCTCCAGCAGCTCCTGGACAGCTCATTTGAAAACCATATTGCATTTGCAAGTGACTATCACAGCAAAACACGCTCTCTGACATCCTCTAAGGGCTGCTTTCAGAGGAAGACAGGCTTTCCTCTGCTCACCATGCACTGGATGAAACCGTCTGACACACTTCACAAGTGCAAATTAGAACCACGCTACTTACCATCAACATCTCCTTGCAAATTCATATTTGCAAAGAGAGAGTAAACTAGAAACCCCAGGTGCTGATAATGCAGAGTTGTTAAGAGAAACTAGAGTAGGAAGGAGTTAAATTCAGAACCTCATCTACCACAAGCATTATAATACAAAATCTTTCTTTTTTTAATAGGGAAAGCACAAAAGCCTTGTTGAAACACAGATGGAAGTACCTAAATGTACTGCCTCCTCTACAAATGAATTATCCAACAGTTCAAATAAAGGTGAGCTAGTACTGACAAAATCAAGTAAAACTCAATCAATGTGAGAGGAAACCCCCCCCTTCCCCCCCCGAAACAATTCTCATAAAAAAAGTTACCATGTGTAACCATGAGCAGAATCATTTTGCTTGGCAACTCCTATCTTGTCTTCTTAAATGGAGTGAAAGTTTATAAGCATTTGCAGGAGTTTTTTTCTACCAACCATCATACCAGAAGTCTAGGGTTGTGATAAACCTCTGCTGTCCTAGGGGTCTGACTGTCAAAGTTGATTATGTGGGTTCAAAGCTGTCCTGGTAGGAAACTCAAAATCCTGAGTATACGTGTGATTCTTCATTCTGTAGAAATTATTTATTTATCTTAAATTAAATTCAGTGTATACCTACCACTAAAAGTGATCCCATAGGTACGAGTGATGAATCCTGCTCTACAGAAATTACCCTATAATTCTATACCATTTATCAAGGTTAAATCTTAAAAAGAGTACAGAATAATGATAGTCTACAGAAGGAGAACGATTCTATATGATCATCTGGAGCTCTTACGAACAGGGTTCATTCTCCTTTTATTTTGTGCATTTTTAGAGCATTTTCTACAGAATCCCTTCAGTTACTCAGTTTCACAGACTGGATCAAAAATGCCAACACAAAGTTTATCACATTCTATTCAATTCTCCAGGCATTTTTCATAAAGGTACACTTGAATAGCTTTAGCCCTTTAGCTGTCAAATTATCACATATAAAGATATATTACTCCAGCTCAGTGGTTTTCAACCTTTATGCTCAGCAGCCCTCAAATGTTTTTTAGGAGAGACAAGCACCTTTACGGAGAGTTAATTTACTGACAATAAACATGGTTTTTAAGTTACTTTTCACTGAATTCTTGGTTACCTTAAGAATGATCCACAGACCCCCAGGGTTTGGAGAGAACAGGTTGAGAACCATGGCTTCTAGCTAGGGCTGCCTTTTTTTGAGCATTTCAGATGCTATTTACTCCAGGACAGGAATGAAACTACCCTTCTTCCTTGAAAGGCAGAAAGCTGGCAACTACTGGTGGGCTGAACCCAGGATGCAGCATTCCCGGGGGCTACCAGTTCACAGTGCCAGTGCAGCATCTCTCTTACCAACTCAGCCACTCTTCTGCAAGGTCCACCAGTACAAGCTGAACTGAAACATGGGGCCAGCTCAGACATGTGCCAGCTGAAATTTTTTAAGTATCGCTCAGTGGTGGTGGCGGTTGGAGGCCTGGGTGGGAAAAGCAGTGAAGGGTGGAAAATTAACTTGGCTTTTCCTGAAGCCGCAGCTCAGCTAGCTGGAGGTGCCTAAAGCTCTCTCTGCGAAATGCATCTCCATGGGGTCATTTGTCCCATTCTAATATTGAAGTCTAAAACAGAGGACATGAATCCTGCACTTGGGGAATCTACTGCACTGGCTGCAAAAGAAGCATAAAACCAGCCAAGTCACTGAATACTTAGCACAAGCTAGTGGAGACAAATTCCACAACAAGCAGGTAATTTTGACATGACTGTTAGAAGCACAGATACCTGCATGAAGTGCACTGCCACTCAAGCTCAGCTAGCACTGCATGCCAAGGGGACTTGTGAGTGCCAACAGCTTGGATGATCACCCAGGACCCTGCCATGCTGTGCATCCAATGCAAAACCAAAAGGCTGGGCTGCAAAGGCATTTCCAGCATATGAAGGGGTGTGACGTAGGTGGGTCGCCTTTTCTCACCTCCTTTTCCAACACCCTGATGATTGGTGGCTCCCGCTGAAGCTGCTGCCTTGACAGGAACAGTGGCTGGGCTGAGCCTCCGTCCTGCCCAAAGTAGCAGATCAGAGCTCCCCCTCAATTTAGGAACCCAGAGAACTATCAAATATTCTGCTTTGAAACCTGGGCCTTTAGGTACCTTAAAATGTGAACAAGCATTTTACTGGAATTCCTGATGTGCAGACACATCTAACTCCTGCTGACTTAAAATTCTGTATTTGAACAAGCTGCCTTACTAGTGATAATGTATGGCCGGGTTCCCCTGAATAGATCCTCTTTTTCTGTCTGAAATAACATCTGGGTGAAAAGAGAAATCTGGCCTTTCATTCGGGACTTGCAGATGCCTGGAATCCTGGTAGAGCTCCAGCTGGGTTGCTGAATGTCCAGAGATCCTGGCCAGATGTACTGCTCCCATTCAGAGCACCTGATGCATTTTCAATCCACAGGATCTTCTGGCCTTCTTTCTAAAATGCCCAGATAGTAGGCCAACACACTGGGGACACAGCAGTCTCCTCTACACGGCTGCTATGTGGTGCATGCAGCTCAGATGCTAACACAGATTTTTTTTAGGTGTCAAAATGTCCTTAGAATCTGGTCCAAAATTTTGAAGTCTGGTCCAAAACCTTAAAACCCTCAGCCAAAACACATTTATAATCGGATGAAGCTTTTCTTTACAGTTTCATTATTCTCGCATTTCTAATTTACAGCTGACAAGTGAATGTCACGGAGGCAGGGGCTGTGCACATGTGGGATCAGCAGCCACACTCATACTTCCCAGATGTGTTTCTATGGGACTCATCTTGTTGGCTTGATCACCAGAAGCTATCAAGGTATTTGAACGGATTGTTCCTAGGCATTACACCAAAAGAAGGAGAGGAGAAATCTAGTAAAGTGTTCATCTCTGTTTCTCAAATGAAGAGAATACCTTACAGATGCCATAAAGCGTTACAAGAACAGAATTGCTTCTGAGCTCTGATCTGTTTTTCAGCTGCTACCTAAGGTGGAAAAGGAGTCAACATAGTTGTTAATGTTTCTGTTCACAACCTCTTTTGTACTCCTTGTGACAGCCCAGCTTGAAACACAAGGGAGAAGAGGGTGCACAGAAGAAATGGTGGTAACAAGTTGACCTCCAACGTTTTCTCATAGAAAACAGCCTTTCACAACTGAGGTGCACAGTTACAGACACACACCGTGGTTCAGCTTTCACTACCAGTGTCAAGTGTTTTAGGCAGTCTGGGTTTCCACTTTCCAACACTCCATTAATTCCAAAGAGCCTGAACACATCTGAAAAGTTTGGTCTTCAAAACACAACAGTGTTATGCCAGGGAAGAATTTTGCTCTTCCTTCTTGGTTTCAGATTTAGTTTTTTTATTTGTTTTCCTTAATGCTATCACTTTGATGACTACTATGAGCTTTTTTTATTTGTTTTGTTTTTTTTCCTTTCGGATGAGTGATCATCTGGTATTTATGAGAAGGACTATGTGAGAGACCAGTTTTAAAAGATGTGCAAACAACTGACCTAAATATTTCTAGCTCTGGTGGATAGACAAGGGCCACAATTTGAATTCATTTGAAAGGGCTATTTATGATTAAAACTCTCCTATCTAAGCAATTCCACATGAAGAGTTCAAATGCAGTATCAACTTCATTTGTGATAACATCATATATCAGCACAAGAAATATCTTTGTCAAAAAGCTACAGAAGATGCTGATCATGAGCAGTTAAACGTTTTCTAAACTCATCTTGGGATGTTTCTGTAATTTTGTGCTCTCATCACTCAAATAACAAAGTTGTGCCAATCCGGATCTCAGGAATAGTCCCCTGCACTGGCTGAATGAGTGGCACATCAACTCAGCTATAAATTATGTAAGGAACTGTGCACCACAGCCCTTTAGTACGTCAAAATACAGAGCTACTGAATAAAACCCCAGAACAGAAGACTACAAAAAAGGGCAGAGTGGTACCATGTGAACATTAAGTCACCTGTGTGCATGGAGCAGTGAAACTGAGCTCCTTAAGGAGCACCTTCTCTAAGGCTTAGCAACGCAGTCTCCTTGCTTAATTTAGGCAAAACGTTGCACTCCCTAACAATGGGGAAGCCCCCAACCCCCTATAAATAAGAACTTTGGGTAAGCAAAGTATTTTTATGACTTTTGCTATTACTAAGCTGGTGAAGCTTAAAGTATCATAATTACACCATCTACAGACTTTTTTTTTTTTCTTTTCTTTTATAACCTGCCAGTTGTAATGGAAAAGAAGCTCATGTGCATGATAAATACAGGCAGCTTGGAGGGTTACACTGGTTATGCCACCATCCATGGATGTGTATCATGATTTTAAAAAACAGATTAAAAAGGTATAATGGAAGATACATGAGGGGAAGGGAACCTGTGATTGACAGACAAAATACGTGTAGTCGTAAAATCTTCTGGAGAGGTCTTCTACAACTTATATGGAAAAGTTATCATTTTATACAGTGTGTCGAACAATGGATTTAAAGAAAAGTCAAAAACTCTATAAAAGTTTCTCATTTCCTACTAAATTGTAAAATAATTTTAGAATGTTTATAGAGTATGAAAGCTTTTTTCCTTTATTAATTCTAGATAACATCAAGAGTGTGCATATGCACACATAAAATAATGTGAAATACATATGCACTCAGACACTGCTTGGCTTACTTTGTGTTACTTGTTATTTGTTTACGATTCCATTTATTTGCCACATTGCTTGCATTTATAACCTATTTATCTTTTCAAATTCCAAAACTCTATTAAACCAGATTTTAAAAATTATCTTACCACAGGGCATAAACATTTTCAAATGTTAGTATTGTCTCTATTTCCTGTGAAAACCATGTGTTTTTGTTCGTCTCTTCCCCACATTTTAAAGCCTGTGTGAATAGTAGTACAGAAGAGCAGAAGCATCAGCGAGTAATTCCGTGTTCACACAACATCTGCTTTCTTATGGTTCACTTGAGGTCCAGAACCCACCGTCATCCGCCAATATTTTTAGAGGGCTACAAAATGATTCAAGTTAGTAACTTGAGTGGTTAGCAGCAGAGGAAAACTATACAGCTTCACCAAAAAATAACATCTCAAACAAAAAAGCCCATAAAAACCAGGCAGATGTCACAGAGGTTATTTTCCTATTAGGTTCAATGTGCACCTTTCCAAAAAGCTGATGAGCTCCAACAACAGGTCAAATTTAACTGTTTTCCCAGATGGTTCCTTCTGGGAAGTGGAGTGGAACGTTCTCTCGTTTATCCATCTGCCTGCATTATCACCACTGCCTGAAATACCTTAGTCTTTCCACAATACTGCAGACTCCAAGTATGATGTTGAGAAATTTATCTGATGGGAAAGGTTTTCTTTCACCTGCTGTGACTTTTAGAATTATTCTATAGGTATATAAATACATACACCAAGATACATAGAATTTACCCACTGCAAGATGTCTAGTCAAAACACCAGGTCAGTACTGTAACAAGTCAGGAAAGTGAAAGAGAGAGAATTAATTTATAGCACAAGAAAAAATGCCATCTGTACCACAGAAATACTGAAGTTTAAAACAATACAGAAAGTTAGAATATTTTTAAACTACACTATTAACTCAGAATAATTGCTGTTTCATCACAATTTTCCCCTTTTCATAGAGAACATATAATTACAGTAAATGTACAGTTAATAAAGTGTTTACTCAAGACACATTGATAAAAATTTAGAATCATAACAGTATCACTCTAAAAAGCCTGCGTAAAGCAATGTTGAATCCATTGCCTCACCAGGCTTGGTTCTCTTGCAAACAGCATTATAAATTAATCCAGTTTTCATAAATATGCCTTAAGGAAACAAAACCACAAATAGCCATTGTAAATTTTAATATAAAAAACACAAAAAGCCCCAAAGAACAACAACAAAAAAATCTTCATCCTTAACAGAATTCAAGAGCTGTGTTTTTAAAAACTGATAATGCTGAATAGGTTATATACTTTGTCCAAAAATGTTAACTTTTTTTTGATGCAGCTTAGTCGCACATAGTGGTTTAATAGCAGGACTTCTCTCCTATGCCACACTTCTCTCAACTCAGCAGTTTTAGGGGAAAAAAAAAAAAAAAAGAAAGGTTGCTAAGCTTCATCCACAATGACCTAATGAGCCTGATGAAGCTATGATTTATAATTTTCCTTATTTAAACTCTTCTTAGACCTAAATAATATTGCAAGACATTCGTACCATGGCTGCCAATTGAGTTAAGGTTATCGCAGTTATAGCGGAGAAACGGAATATTCTTCAATACCTCTTGCTGCCTCAGTTACAGTTTTTAAAAGTGCCTTATATCAAGCCAGATTCTGATCTCAGTGACACTTGTGCCAGCTTAAGCAAGTCTGTTGACTCCAGCAGATTTGCTCCAAATACGCTGGCTGTGGCAGATCAGGATTTGGCCTCTGAATTTGGAGAGTTTTTCTCCCCCCCTGGGAACACAACAGAGGTTTCTATGCAAACTGTAATCCTAAGGATGTAGCCTCCTCCAGGTAATAATGGTCTAGCTTTGCTTAAAACTCATTGTGTAAGGAGATCTTGGCAATTCATACTGCTGAATCCTGAACGAAAGCAAATAAAATTTATAATGGAGGCTAAATTTAGCCTGCACTGGACTAAAACCTCAGCATCTCCAAGCATCCGGCTCGGCACGTAACGGCAGCATTGCCCAAGTCCAGCTCTCAGGCCAGCTGTGCACCCTGACCTGTGCACCCATCCACAAACACTTTTGCATTAGGAATTAAAAACAAGTGTGCTAATTCAAAACAAACAGACATATCCTCCCGCTCTCCTCACTCCCTTCCTTGTGGTGAATGTATAAATGCATACTGATGGCTACTGGGATTTATAGCCTAAGTGATTTTGACATTTTTAACTTCAGAATTTGAAACAGTGACTTTCTAGCCCTGGGGCAGGAGTGTTAAATACTAAAAACTTTGGGACTAGGGAGTATTAATTTAGTCCTTCTGAGCAGCTTGGCTTCAACTGCATTCTAACAAGGGCTCAATGCTCTCCAAAACTCAGCAGTGGACGCCCAAAAACTGCAAGGAATTTTGGATCCAACCCGGAGTTTTGTGGCTGTTGTTCTTATTTGTCACAGGTCAAATTAAGCTCCAGACCTGAGCTCAAGGGGACTGGGGAGAATTCAGGTCTGGGTATGAATTTACAGTGGGATTAACTCATATTTCAGTTTTAGCTTGCAATGGATCTCTTTTTTTTTTTTTTCTTTTCTTTTTTTTTGTGGTTCATGACGTATTTGTATTTTAAGAAAAAAAGTTATGCACAGAGCAAGCATCCTGGCATTGGAAGTCATCAATAAATCTCTTTTCCATAACAACCCACAAGAATTCACTGCAGGACCCAATTGTTAAAACACAAAGCAATGACATCCTATAAGCTTTCAGAAGTATCATTCTAGCCCTTGTGGACTTGCTGAATTCTCTAAATGAGTCACTGGCCTCTCAACGGAATTGTCAAAACTTAGGTTAAGCCAGGTTAACTCTCTCCCCCCTTTAATTTAGAAGTCCAGCTGCAGCATGTGACTTTCCAGTGGAAAGATCTACATGCAGGACCCAATCACCCCAAACAGGAAATCTCATGGGGCTCAAAGCTCACCTTTTCCTAAGCTCTACACAGGAGTCGCAGGAACAGGAAAAAAAGTGATTTCCAAAGCCTCATGGGCAATGTGATGTAAAAATCAATATTCCTCTTACACGGCACAAATAATTTCCTGCTGAAGGGCTACTGTGGTACTGAAGGGCTACTGAAGCTACTGTGGTTGGGGAGGAGGAAAGGGCAGCTTAAGAAATGAGGAATGAGGAAAGCAGACACGTTAACCAGAGCAGGGATAAGGGAGACACCAAAACCAACCCTTCTAAGCAAAGCAAGCGAGCAGATATGGCATTTTGGGTTGGGCTCAGGTACTCATCTAGGTGGGACATGGAGAGGACATCCCCTCTGCCCTGCACGGTCTCCTCTGTGGAAGGTGAGGTCACGAGCACTCAGTCTCCCTTTCCAAGCCCAGTTGTGACAAATACAGCTTACAGCACAACATCCTGCTTTACCTACCTTGCCTTTAATTAACCACACAGTATCAGCTACACTGGAACTCCAAAAAGAAAGTTTTTTCTGGGCAGCTTATCATACTCTTCCTAAAGGGGCAAATTATGCTGAAAGTAGCTTAAGTTTTTCTACCCTCAACTCCTACTATGCTGGAAGATCAGTTGGAAGCATCGCTGCCTACTTTGTTAGAAAAGAAACCCTGAATTTCCAGGCTAAATATTTCATGTCCAGTTTGTCCTTAGGAATGGGTACAACAAACAAAAATTACAGGCTATCATGCTGTTGATTTGATGGCCTACACAATTTTGGTTGAAACCAGTAAATTCTCTTTAACCTTCCAATAGCACTGTAGCTTTCACCACCAAGAATCTAACTTAAGGAGGAAAGGGTTTGCCTCAGATGTAATTAATTCTTCTTCAATAATAAAAGGAAAACTTACCAGCAGTTGTTTTTTGGTTTGGTTTTTTTTGTTGTTGTTGTTGATGTTGATGTTTTGGTTTGTTTTTTTTAAAAAAGGAAAAGATGGAAAAGGAAAAAAGGGAGGAAAAAAAGAAAAAAAAGGAAAATAAGGAAAAAAAGAAAAAGGAAGAAGGTAAATGAAAGAATTTGTTTATGTTACTACTACTGCAGAAAAAAATATTTAACTGAGGATTTTGGACTTTATTTAAAAAAAGTAGTTTTCAATGTTGCAGCAAAAGCTTAAAAAATAATAATAAAAGCTGAACAGCCTGATGAAAAACTATGAAGAAACTGAAATTTTATTTTTTTAAAAACACAAATTATTTTAAACTGATCCCATGATACTTTTAACAGCTGGAATTGATAATGCTGAACTCAGCCGTAATTCTCCTATGTTTAGTTTTGTATCTATCAAAGTCTACATGACTTTTCCATGGGAGGGAAAGAGAGATATATAGGCTGATAGACAGATGGATAGATACATAAAAAGAAAAGGGAAAAATATCATTAGGAAAGGGAACATTTTCTTGTCTGTTCTTTCAGTATGATTTTTTTTTTCTTTTCAATTTCTACCTTATTATTTCCTATAAGTAGAAACAGATTTTTCTCTCTTTCAAAAAATTCTTAAACAGAAAACCTCCTTTGACAGTTTCAGCAGCAGATTAATCACTTTTGCAACCCACAAAAAAAAGTTTTCTGGAAAGCATAACTGTCTGTAAATGTAAATGACAGAATTACTCTCTCTTATGTTAAGACGCCTACACATGCTCTCACTTCCATGACTCAGCACCAGATAAAAGCTTGTGAAATAATAACCAGCAAACTTTCCTTTAGAACAATCAAAATGGTTAAAAAACCAATTCTGGCTCCACTCCCCCTCCCCAAATAAAAAGAAATCCCCATGATCTTAAACCAAATTCTGCCAACGGATTCCCCTCCCACTGGAATAAAATACAAATATCCCAAGGACTTCAGAGAGGAGAGGGACCAGGCTCAAGCAGCATCAACATCAAAACACATGCAAACACAAGAGGCTTTTCTTTTTCTCCAAATGAGCAAGAATGGGTCTGTTTCAACAAAGAGGAATTTTATTATTGTTCATCCCCTGCCTTGCTCTAATTTGGTAGACAAATGAGTTGAAATTTTGCTCACCTATAATGAAAATTTCCAGGCACTCTAAGGCAGTGCACTCATGCCAAAAATCACAGAAACCTGTGGGGAAGGAAGGGGAATTTCAGTGGGACTTTCCCTCCTACACTGTGGTCGTTGTCTGACTTGAGCTCATTAGAGCCAGAGTAACAACTTCTTCAGCAAAGTAAATCAGTGGCAGACCCTTCAGACCAAAACATGACCCTTATTTTGGACAAATCTTCCACAAAAAAAGCTGAAAAGCAGGGGCTCAGACCTCAGCAAGACTCTTACGATGCTCCTGAAATGAACAGGCATGGTCTTGATGCTGAAATACTTCCAGTCAGTTTGTGACTGCTGCTGGACCCGAGGCGGCCACCTCCTCTCCATACCCTCTTGTCAGTCCCAGCACGCAGGTTAAATAAACAAAGGGTGGTAATTAAGAGAGGGCTGATTATTTACTTAGTAAGCAGAGATGCCATGGACCTGGGGGCTTCCCAGGCCTGATACATTCTAGAGTCACCCTGAGTGATGGACATTTCTGCCAAGAGCTTCCATCACCACATGTGCTGAGTAGGTCACCATGAGTCCAAATCCCTGGGAGGCAGATCATTCTACCGGGAGCTGAAAATTATCTAATAAATAAAGCAGCAAAATGCTGCTTTTGCCTGTCACTCTGGAGGACACAGAGTCCAGACAGGGAGTAACACAGCCTCTCCTGAACAAGCTGCTGCTGGTGTCTTTTACATTTTTTATGCTGGAAATTGTAAATTAATGCTCTTGGCCATTAGATTTTAAACTGAAAGGAAAGCCCCAGGCTAAGACCTCCCAGGGCATGGGTGCAGGAGTTCTTGACAAAGGGATGCTTTGAACTGAACCAGAGATAGAATCAAATCCTTCAAAATACCTTCATTAATAAAGTGCATCTGCTTGGGCAGGAGGCTGGTGGGAAGAGCTGATAGCTCAGCGTGGTGCTGGCAGGGCCGAGGCTGGAGCACACATGTCCCATACAGACCAAGGAGTGGACAGGAGAATCTCCATCTTGGCTGCTCCCCATTGAAAGGAGCACTGAGCAAATGGAGCAGTGTCTGGATGCTCTGTCTCAGATGGTGAAGCATTGCTGCTGACAATTCACTGCCCCTCATCCTTATAGAGCAATGTCTTTTGGGCATTTTGACAAATGACATTTTGGGCAGGAGCCCTCAAGCGCTGGATGTTTCCCAAAGAGAGTGACTCTGGTCACTCTCTTGGGAGATACATGAGGAGAAGGCTCCCATGCATCCAAACATTATCCCTTCTCCCCAGAGTTCCCAAGGAAAAGCCCTGTCATCTCTAGGTAAGAATTTGCAGGCCCAGAAAATGTCAGCACTGGGCCTGCAAATTCCTGTCTCAAAGCCATGCTCTTTATTTCACAACTAACAGATTTTCGTGTCCAAATCCGACTCAAGGCAGGTGTAGCTCCAGTGGTTTCTGTGCAGCCACATCTGCTCACACTCCAGGGCCAACGCCAAACTATTTATTGCTACTTAAAATTTATTGCATTTTTAGTCCTCCATCCCAAAACTGCTTTTGTTCAAAAATTCCTTTTAAATCCTTCTGTGCTGACTGGATAAATCAAAACTGACAGTTAAAATGGTAAATTGTTCAGAACCTCAGAGTTTCCACCTGAGGATCTCCAAATACTTTTGGATCTTAAATGCACTTAATCACTCCCATTCCTCTTGCAAAAAAAAAAAAAAAAAAAAAAAAAGGCATCCTTTTTAATTCACTTTTCACGGTTGAAAAACTAAAGTACTGGGAGCCCAAACCAGCCTGCTAGGAAGCCTACTGCCCCAAAGAGTGCTCCATCCAGTAAATCAGAGTCAGGGCTGGGAAGGGAAGCCAGGAGTTTCAGCAACTCTCAATCCTCTTGTTCTCACCACTTCATCAAACAAGAGGCACAGCTATGTGATCATACAGTTGTCAGTGTTTTCCCTCAAGGGGGCTGGACAGAGGATGCTGAAAACATTTGATCCACATGGTATTAAATGCTAGCGCTGAACATTATTGTTCAACGAGGAAAATTCAGACATAAATAACTGGCTTGTTTCAAATGAGTAGAAGGATGTCTGTGTTTGCAGGAGACTCACAAGAGGGAGTAAAGAACCAGGGTATTCCTTTTCTTATTACCCTTTTTATTTCTTTTGTAGAGGTGTCTGGAAAGAACCCATCAGACAGAGGAGCTGCTCCCGCTGCTGCTGTGGCAGATGGCAAGCAGGGCTGGAGCGCGGGGCTCTGCCTCAGCAGGGCTGCGTGGGGAATTCTGCGGCGGGAGGAAACAAGGCGAAATGTGCAGGCTGCTGTCTGCATTCAGATAAAGCGCTGTCTGTTGCTAGCAGCACAAGTTGTTCTGAAAACAAGAGTCAATCATCTGTAGCCTTATTTTTGTACATTTCCTACAGGGGTCTCATGAAATAAATGAGAATAAATGTAAGGGCGAGAGTTCCTATTAGGAGCAGCCTTGTCAGCATCACCCAGCCAAGCATTTACGTCATCAGCATGCTAATTTAATCAGACCTGAGCAGTGATGCTATAAATGGATTACCATCTCAGCTAGTGTGGTTACCGAGGTAACTCAGCCCTTTGTGCCACAGATACAATCGGCTTAATGATAATAAAAACCTCAGCACAAATGAAACAGAAGGAGAAGTCTGACAGGGCTGACGCATACACGACCCTTTCTCTCCCTCTTCCCCCTCCCCTTCCCCAGCCTCAGCTGCTTGCTGCAATAAAATTAAGTGCTGCTGTGATCTGTATGCATGGCATTCCCATAGGGAACACGCAAGTAAATAGAACCCGCGGAAATAATTAATACAGGCCAACAACCAATGCCGTCAGTACTACTTAGTCATTCCACCAACCCTGAATGGGAAAGGGACACACAAGAACTCCACACGAGCAGAGTCCAAAGAGCCTCTAAAGGGCTTTAGAGAAGTAGCTGCTCACCCTCATGCAGCATTAATTATACCAGTAGAGTGTTTGGTCCAAAAGCTGACTACAACAGTGAGTTTAGTCACTGCCCACCCCTGCCAGGAAGGGGGCATTTCCACATCATCTCCTGCTCATCTAAAACTGGAGGTGATCCACGAGTAGGCAGCCCAAAGGACAGGGAGAAACTCAACTGCAATGTCAACAACCAAGAAGCAGAGGTGATTTGGTCCTTCGTGGGTAGGGCTGAAGTGGGGCTCTGGGCTTTCCTGTGCTCACAGCTCTGCAAAACCAGCTGCCTACTCACCTCCCAGCTTAGCCTGGGAAAGAACAGCCCTTCCAAAGCACTGGCCTTGATGGGTTAAAAGGCAGTGATATGCCTGCCTTACAGCTTGTACTCTTCAGCTCCTTTAGCTCTACCTGACTGAGTACAATACTCCCTGTGGATGCTGAATGCCATACATTTTCCTACCCAGATCCCAAAGGCCAAATTTCCCATAGCTTTCATGATTTTATTTTCCTTTCCTCCTACCCAAAATCTCAGCAACTATGAGCTCAGACACCAGCACCTAAGTGCCCATCTGCCAGCACAGCTCAGACATTTCACCTGCCCTTACTGCAGGTCACCACCTCCTCACCTACCAGTGCTTCAACTGCAAACACCAAACACTACAGCCAGATCAGGAGCAGGAGTGCACACCATAACCTCAGGCTCATCAGGCTCCTGGTGTGTATTGCTCCAGTCCAGGCAGGAACATAAGGGATCAAGATGAGAGCAATACCTTTTGATGGATCCACCATGATTGCAATGAATTCTCCATTGCCTGTCACATAAGCACACACATCAATCTTGTTGCTTTGTAAATGCCAAAATGCAGCTCATGCAGACTTTGGAAAAAATCCACAGAAACTTCCCAACATTTACAACTGGACATATACAGCAATGGCTGTGCTCTTGCCTTTGTTTCACAGATCAAAGCTCTGTGTGTGTTGGCGGAAGGACTGCATGAGGGCAGCTCATTCCACCTACAGGAAACCACCTCAGCAAGCAAACTCTGCAATTTTTCACTGAGCAGAGGTACCCAAGTATTTGGACCCAAAACAAGCACTAGTGAGATCAGCTCTTCCAGAAGAGAAAGCCCTTCCCAAAGTGGCAGAACACCAGTAAAGCCAAAGCTGCTTCTGTGCACTGCTGCATGTCCCTGCAATGAGCAAGAATAGCAGATTTGTCTATAGAATAGGAGCATTCACACTCATCTCTTGGGAAATCTCACTAAATAGTTTCTCACTCCTCCACCACACAGAACAGCAGCAGTCCTCCCGGGAAATTTACTACATACTTCTAGAGAAATAGTTAAATAGTTCCTTTAGGAGCCCTTTTAGATCAGATTACAGAAGTAAACTTTTCCCTGGAAGGGAGAGAATCCTATGCAAATAACACCAAATTACTATGAAAAGTTATGCCTGACTGGCTGAAAGCACGGAGTTGTGTGTCCTGATCTAACCATGCCCTCATGGCAGCCAGGCAGGTGAGACACAAATAACCCCAAGGAAAGGAGGTTGTGGGGGGATAAAAAGGCAGACGGCAGAGCGCCAGGACGCACAGCTCTGGAAATGGTGCAACTGTTGATGTGAGAAAGAAGCCATCACCTTGGCTTCAATTTAAAAGTCATCGTGACAGCTTGAGAGATTGTAACATTTAAGTGACACAGCGACAGCTTGATCCAGTCCAACAATCTCTATTCGCAGACGTGCTCTAAACACAAACTCTCCTTCCCTGGGTACAAAGAACTTGGGGAAGGCATGTATCAGCATTAGATATGCTCCTCCAGGATGGTCACTCGGCCAGTTATTCTGTATGCATTGTGCTTATGAGACTGGACTGGGGTCTCTCCATCCTTGAGGCACAGGAGGGACCTAAGCAAAGACTGACGGATGGAAAGAAAAGGAGGAGAATTGGCATCGATACCGAGTGTTCCACTTATTTTAACGGGAGCTACAGGTGTGCAGCACTTCAGAGAACCCCCTTAAATATCTTTGCTGCCACAATCAAGTGAAAACTGAACCCTGCAGGCTCCCTTCTTCCCCTTAGACCTTGCTCCTCCTGCCAGCCAGGTGGGCCCTGAGGTGCTTATAGTGATACAGGGCAACACAGAACAGCCCCATACAATTGCAGGTGTCCCAGCCACATTAAAAAGAAAATTAGTTGTTCATTAAAATTTACAGTGTACTTCTAACCTCCTTATAGTTAGGTGCGTGTTCTCCTGGCCATGAAGTTATATGTAATAATATTCCGGGCCTAAAAATGGCTCTTTTTTGTGCTGTTTTTTTGCCTGCCCAACATACTGCTTATACAATTGTGTGCTGCAGAACAATGCCAGAGTAACAATGCCAGTCACCAATGTCTTCCTCGGCAGATGCAGCACTGGCATTTCTTTCCCTGATAAGCCTCCTTTTAGGTCCCTGCAGCACATTGGGGAGGGGCTGCTGTGAGCCTCTCTGGAGATTAATTCTCAAAACAGTAGGATTTCTGGCCATTTGCAAGTGGGTCCTAATTCTGGGCACCAGTTAAATCAATGACCAAAAAGGAAATACTGGAGAATTTATCCATGAAAAAAGGAGTCACTAGGCCAAATACTTATTTCACCCCTTACAACTGTAATACTAAAGCTGCTGTGCCCCTTCCCACTGCCCAAAGGCCTTGTCATCCACAGGCAACATCACAAGAATGATTTTGTTATTGTCATTATCGGCATGACGTTTTCAGTGACCCACAAAGGTACAGCAGCACAACACATACTTGCCAACAGTCATCACTCAACATTTAGTTTAATGCCTTTAAAAAACAAGTCTGCTCTCTGTAACCATGCTTATTTTACTGTTTCAGGTTCTCTTAAAACCAAATAAATTAATAAACAAGCTAAATTATTTTTGCAGCTCTTGAGCTTCCTAAAGGCATATTATATACTTAAGAAGCATTAAGAGAGTGACCATCTTGAACACAGAAACCAGTGACTACAGAGCTCTCCACCTTTGGAACATCTGCTCCGATTTGCAAGTCCCTCGGACTGCAAAGGAAGCCAGAAAATGAAACCTTTGTCATGGCTCATTTCCAAGCCTTTATGGACAGATCAGTGACAGCGCACTGAATTATTCTTCGAGAGGAAGCAGGGCATCCTCAGCTGCTCACTGTGCACAGAGGCGGTCAGTGGCTGCAAGGCAGCCGGGGACTCGCAGGTCTCAGAGGTGCCGGGGGAGACCTGATGCTGCCCCTGCCTGAGCACACCTGGCACTTCAGCTCCCTCGGGGAATGGGAGCTGGTCATGGGCAGCTCCCTGGTGACGTAGTATGGCCTCACTTTTCTTAAGCAAATCTTACGGGTCAAAAGGGACCTCAGGAGGTTGTTCAGTCCAGTCCTCTCCCTTAAGGTAAGACTGACCCTGCTTAAACTTCTACTGACAGATGTTGGCACAACAAGAAGAAATTCTTTACTGAGACAGTGGTTAGGTGCTGGAACAGACAGCCCAGGGAGGTGGTGGAGTCACCATCTCTGGAGGTGTTTAAAAAACAAGTAGATGTAGCACTTGAGGCTATGGTCTAGTGGATAGAGAGATGTTAGGATGAAGGTTGGACTCGATGATCCTAGAGGTCCTTTCCAACCATAATGATTCAATGATTCTAAACCTGACCTAAAGCCCCTCCAGTAATCAAGGACCTACTACTTCTTCCATGCCATCTTTGTCTGGGGTTACCTATCCCTCCTATAGCAGTTTTACCGTAATGGCTAATCTAAATCTCTTTGGCTGAATTTTAACTCCCAGACAGTGTGCTTTCCAAAGTAGATGCACAGAACCTTTCATTCCCCTTTTTCTTTGCAGCTGAAGCAGACAGACCCTGAACAATTCGAAGGCAAAAACACCCACAGGGAAGAGGTTATTTACATAAACAGGATCACAATGTGCATGTGTTTATATATTTATTACTTATAAAAAATACCACAATCTCTTTTCTTTCTTAATTAAAACACTCAGTTTGCCCTGCTGCACAATTGCTAAGCAGATTTAAAATGGGGACTTCAGTAGCTATTTTATGGCTAATCAAATGAGTAAATATAATGATCTGCTCCAATTCCCATTCTGATTACACAGTGTAGCTATTTCATTCCCTCAATAAGATCCTTGCACCCAAAAAGAATAGTTTAACAAGCTTAAGAGCAGAATGTTAGGCTCAATTTCTCTAAAGGGTAATAGAGTGGGAGTGTCTGTATAATTAGCTTTGTTGGGCTCCCTCCCTCACTTTACAATACTTTCTATACAGAGCTTTCACTGTCTCTACAGGTCCTCATGTTAAAGCAGTAAAATAATGCAGAGCACATTAGATTCATACTGGTTGTGCAAAGGAGTTTTAGAAGATGGAAAAAGAGCTAGAGAAGTGCTAGTTATTTCATTCCAAAAGGGCTCAAGTTTTAATTTAGGTTTGATTTAGCACATGTGCTTGTGTACATATCTTATTCATCTTTGATGTATTGAACTCTTGGATGCTTCTGAAAGTTAAGATCCACTAGACTAACACACTGATCAAAAAACCATAGTATAAATCACTGAAGTACACTCAACATTTTCTTCTCTGCATAGAACTTGAAATTAAATTAACAGCATACAATCTATAATGGGAAACATTACCTAACACATTGGGAAGAGTCTGACACTGAATTCCCTTGTAGAAAATAAAAGCATTTGATATACTGATTTGTCACTGTAAGAGAGACTTTTTTACATAAGCTGGCAAAAGCATAATATTTTGTGCTTGGAGAACAATTTTCAATTGAAGACCTGAAAACCCTTTCTGATGTCAGCCAGACAGATGGGATATGTGATTATTACCATCTCTATTTTACAGATGGGAAACCTAATACTAGAACAGTTCAAAATCTTACTCAAAATACAGGGGACATGTCAGAGACCTGGAAGGAATGGGAAAACAGCAGATCTCAATTGGTTCCAAAGTACCATGACTACAACAGACCTCTCCCAAATCCACTGTCTTATATTTCTCCTATCACTTTGTATTTCTAGCATCAAAGTGCCCATGGATACTGTCTTCAGAAACTATCATGCAAAAAACCTTGGCACAGAGGTTAAAATCTACTCAAATTGTATTAAAAAAACCCACCCTACTTTGAAAAATACAGGGCACTAGGGAAGGTACTCTGAAAAGAAAGTCTCACACCCAAGTCACAGGTTTCACCTCCAACAAACAGAATCCTCAGTTAATCCACTGCTTCAGAGTAAGTCAACAGCAAATATCAAAGGGAGTAACACAGGTCCAGGAGCCACTTCCAACTTTTTGGCATTCCAACTCACCAGCCTGCAGTTAGACAGTAATACCTGATCAGGAACAAATGGTTACTGGAATTAAATATTGCAAATTTCTATGAAACAACTAAGAATACCTTGAGTCTTGAAAACAGACAGCTAAAACTTACGAGTGGTACAAACAGCAGGAATGATTTTTAATGTGTCTTCCAGTGACATAAAGAAACAACATGAGAATAGTCTAGTGGGAGACAAGAGAAGAACATAAAGAAGAAGGGTGTGCCCCACATCCATGGAACTGTTTTGCCATGGAATACTTTAAATCCCAGAGATTTACATCAGTTCATAAAGCAATTGGATGACCCGCTGGATAAAAAAAATCCCTGACTGAGTATTATGGAAGACATCATTTTTATCAAGCCAATCTCTACAAACAATGAACTCTTAGAGGAAAACATTCTGGGGTAGTAGTGCTATGAATATGCACTACTCTTTTGTCTTTTTTCCTTTGGTATATACTGGGAAGGACACTGAGCTGGAGTGACCATTCATCAGATGCAGCATGGACCATCACAGGTTCTTAATTTCAGACCCTATACAGTGACAGAAAGATATTGGAAAGCCAAGACTTAAATTCCAATTTCTGATCCAGGCAGGTTCTTCTAGAAATCAGACTTATGCTACTTCTGTCTTTAAAAAAAAAAAACAAACAAAAAAACCCAACACATCAGCAGACCAACACTATAATGGTAAGAGCTGGGACAAAATGCACCTGACTGAATGCATTTAGGATGACTTCCCTCCAAGCTAAGTTTCAGACTACAAGGTCCTACAATGTTACAGAAGCATTTATTGGGGGTTGGACACGAAGATCTCCAAGGTCCCTTCCAAGCCCCCACACCCTGTGATACCTGTGATCTGAGTCCAAGAAGCAGGATACCAATGCTTTCATCAAATGACCCAAGCCAGAGCTGAAGCTGGGTCTTTACGACAGCCAGCATTTAAGATGCTCAGGAAAACTTGTCAGGTAAATAAGATATTAAAAATTCCCCAGGGGATAGTCTTGCAACAGAGTAAAACTTCAGTCTCTTCTGCACATGAGAAAGCCAATTAATGGAGGGCCAGTCAACAGCACGTGATGGAGCTAGTGCTGGATGCTCAGGTATGTACACACACAATGCATCTCCAAGGGATGGCAGCCCTGAGCACAAAGCTTTATTTTCTCCCTTATACTGCACTTATCCGCAAGAAAAATTCCCAGCAGTTGGGCACAACATTCCATTTGGGAAGCCAGTTCAAGCATCTCTACAGAACAAGATCTCATTCACGTTTCCTTAAATCGTGAGCTTACAGCTCCTCAGAGGTGTACTAGCAGACTGAGGGACCTCGTGTGAATGTCTAGGGAGTTCTTAAGCTGTTCAAGCAGAGAACAGCTTGAAAATAGAGAACATCACCTTGCTAAGTATTTCAAAGACAGACACCTGCTTTGGTGTTGGCTGTGCCTGCTTAGCCACACAGAAAAGAGAAGCTAATGCACACATTTGCAAGGTTGTGCTCAACATAAGCCTTAGAGAGAGACAATTCATCCCAATCTACCCATGCTGCAGTCACAGAAGAATGGAGAGAAGAAAGCCCTAGAGGTCCAGATGCAAATTCTACAGGTCACAAATACCACAATATTACCTATGCATCCTCACTGCACCAGGTACTGAACGCTTACCCAAAAACCTTATGCTGCGCAGGCAGGCAAAGAAATGGGTCTATCCCTATTTAACAGAAGGAGAAATGCAGTCTGGAGACACAAGATGGCTACACAACAGCAGGTGAGAGGTCCAAGAGTCTCAGGGACACATTTACAACACAGTCCGAGAAGAATTCCCCTCCTTCTCAGGTTCAGGGTGGCACTATGTTAAAGAAAGTCCAGGTTAGCGATAAATGATTGAGACTGATTCTATCTTTCCTCCTCTCTCTTTCAGTATAGCCATACTATCTTTAGTAAGCTTAGAGGGAACAATTAGAAAAGCTGATGCCAAACAGTCCAATCTGACCTTTCTCAGGGCCCAGCCCCAAATTCCTACTCAGCAAAGCTCTGATGGACATATCTGAGAGTCCTACAGAGTACAGCAAGGAAAATCCCTTCAGCTCCAGCTGCTGATTTACAAGAGATGTTTTTAGCCTATAATTTTATCTATTCCATCTTTCCCCATTGCATGAAATTAAAATAAACATGGACCAGGGCCTAGGATTTTATTTTATCTGTCACATATTGCTATCATTAAACACACTTGAAACGAGTGGGTTTAGTTCAAATAAAACTGTCTCTTCCCTCTCCCTTTCTCAGCTCAACAACATAAAATAGGAAACTGCACTCCAATACATTCAGAAGCAATACACGTTACATCATGAGTAGATGATCCATCTGGCAGCCTGACACGGTAATAAGTTTGCTTAATTGTCAGGTCAGGCATATTACAGACCCAGTCTGTCAGCCGTTTTACTACAGCTTTGTACTGGGGAATTTCAGGCTCCTTGTACTCTGTATGTATAGATGTGTTAAGCATCCATGTGGTCGGAGCAAACATGCAGGGACACATATATGAAGTATCACCCAAAACAAGAATAAAGCAAGGAAACGCTAAAGTTAAATAGCTCTTAGCAGCTGTATACATTTCAGTCTGGAACAATCACCCAAAGAAAGCAAGGAGATATTTACATTTCATTTATTTGGAACTGGGCTGGGGAAAGCACTGATTATAGGGGATAATCCAGCACTGGCTCATAAGCAAAAGAGCCAGATCTCCTCAGATGTTCCTTCCATTTCTACTTTTCTAAGTGATCAGCCCATCAATTTGCTTTTGGCTTCATGAAGTTCCTA
The DNA here is from genome assembly GCA_024605025.1 of Megaceryle maxima. Classification (NCBI taxonomy): domain Eukaryota; kingdom Metazoa; phylum Chordata; class Aves; order Coraciiformes; family Cerylidae; genus Megaceryle; species Megaceryle maxima. Next base: position 156,962 of record JANHGN010017608.1, on the reverse strand, counting down.
TCATGCAGATAGTCTCCTGAGATTGTCCATATGTCCTCCTGAGAAATCACCAAATACATTCAGCAAATAATCAAATGTGTCAAATGGTTGTTTTGCCTTTAAAAAGCCCACAAACGGAGACAAAGCCCTGCTTTTTCCTCCTTTGCCTTTGTACTTTACTTCAACTCCTTCTCTTCATTAATGAACTCTATTCTGAAAAGATTTTATTTACAGGGAAACTTTAAGGTGTTCTAAAATACAATTTGTAGGAAAGATGCCAAATATAAATTGTATTCTCCAGATCTGCATGCATTTGCAATTTTACATGAGCACACACACACATGTTCAATATAGAAACAGCAGGTGTTCTCTAAAGCTTTATTGCCATTAGTTAGAAATGACCACATTACTCAACAGTGTCAAAGCCAAGTCTTGTCAAAGGCAAGTCTTGCCAAGAAGCTAAAAAGCCTGATGATTTCCACTGTTATACAGCCCTGTTTGGGGGTGATGGCTCTTCCAGATACCTCCAAAACCTAACAGTCTTCTATATTTACTCTAAAGAAACACTTAATGATTGCACCCTCTGCATGTCACTTCCATGGCTTTTTGTGCAAGGTGGAGAGTGCTAGCTTGAGCATGGTAGCAGCTCTCCATCACATGGGGCCTCATAAAACACTGTGACCTTCATGGCCATCCTGTTCCACAGCCAGACCCCCTGTCTTGCACTTCGGACATTAGCTGCTAATGCAGACTACAGTCAAAATGTTTCCAGAAAAAGATAACTAGAGTTCAATACAATATCTGTACAATCTCCCTGCTGAACTCTACAGCACTCAAAAAATCCCAGATGAACAACAGTGGCTTATCCATCACTTTTTAAGTCTGCAAAACGGTCTTAACTGCACAGATATCTCATGTAATGCACAGCTGGTCTTTCTGCAAACCAGTACAGTAATCAACTCTGACACCTTCTCTTCCCCTCTTGATAATCACAGCTTGAAACTGCATGTGCATCCCAGCTTTCTGCCGGATGGAAACAGAACTGTGCCTCCCATCTTTCTTGAATTCTCCTCGGATCATGAGTTAATGGTTTTGGAAGAGGTATTCAAAGTTCCCTGAGCTCCCAAGATGACTGAAGTGATTGCTGGTATGCAGGATGGCAATTCTTCATGGCTCTCAGCTTCTTGGGACAGCAGCAGGTATCATCCTTTTCTTACAAATCGCTCCAGAGGGGGTAACACACCCAGTCTCTCATCAACCCAAAGATCAACAGTGCTGCTTAAGACAAGACAGCAAATCTTCTGACCTACGTTATGCTAACAACCAGGTGAGAATCGCAACAACCCTATATGTCTTTACACATAATGCTATCAAAACTGCACAACCTGCCCTCGCTCTCACTGTACCTATGCATACGAAACTACTTTTCAAACAAAGAAATCACTGTAAGACTCTGGATATTTTGCTTGGGCAGAGAGGAATTGGATTCAGACTGAAAACATTGGCAGAAATACTTATAACAACTGCACCAAAAATGTCACTTTTCCAGGCAAGGTTGCTTTTGGGTTTTGTGTTTTGTTTTGATGTTGGGTTTTTTTGTTTGGTAGGTTTTGATTGGTTGGTTTTGTTGCTGCTGTCTTTAAATCTCTGGGAGAAGACAGCACTACTCCTTGGACCAACACATTATTGACTACCCATAGACACAGCAGTTGGAGTGCTCACTTTCAGCTGTGAAGCAGCATTTTAGGTTTATCTTTCTGTAATATTTTTTCCATTACATCCTCTTTTACATACTCATCGAAATTTCCTATTCACTATTGAAACACCATATGGTGATAATATATGCTAACACAGGCACAGTGACACAGTCCACAAGCCTGCTATTGAGCAAAAGTTGACAACATAAGGCTGAGAAAATTTTAAGTGCTTCCAAGCCACAATCTGTACGTCACCTAATTGCATTTTACTGTGATGCAGAGAAGACTGAGTCAAGGCATGAACTTCCTTACAATCAAACTGTAACAGCCTGGAGTGATTTACAGTTATTTGAAGAGCTATAGCAAGGATCTATCAATTCATAGCTTTCAGATACAGGCTGGGTGTGGGTTGAGGGTTTTTTTTAGCCCAGGCAGCTTCAATATACAGAAAGAGACAATGCATCTCAGCATCACAGTCATCTCTCAAAAGGTTCCAGACAGGAAGGCAAAAGGCAATCAATACGAGAAAATATAGACACAGCCCCTTAAACCATCCACAGATGAATCTGCCTCTTACTTTAATGGTTAATGGTTTTGAACTAGGAACATCTTGCAACAATCCTGAGATATGTTCAGGCTATAAACATATCATGTTTATTTATGCACTGGTAGCAGGGTCTAATGTAGAAACTGCATGGCCAGCTCTCAGTTTTCTGTAGGACTCCAGATTCTTCCAGGCAGCCCCACCTGAAATGAGGCTGGGATTAGATCTGCCTTGCCTTCGGACTGTCCAGCAAGGGCTCTAGGGAGAGGTCCTCTCTCCCAAGGTAGGACAGACCCTTGTGAAAACAGACCATGAAAGATGGGATGGACCAGCAAATGACAACACTATCCCACAGTGTCACTGTGTGCCCAAAGCCCTGGTTTTACAATGGGAGGCTGCATGGTCTCCTTAAAAATGGGAGCTCCTTAAAATGGGAGCTGCATGGTCTCCTTGTCTCTCAGCTCTCCACTTGCAGAACAAAAGAATCAAACTGCTGCTTCCTCGGGGCACTGCAAGCATAAATGCATGAAATGCTGCACGTGCTCATACGAACAGGTACCGGTAAGTAGCCACAACAAACTCGTGAAGACCATACTTGAAATGCTAGGGCTCCCTAGCATGTTTTAGCCTTCACCTTTCAAATGTATTTAGAAATTGCAATCATAGAAGTTAGTTGCCCTCCTCTTTAAAAGAGTGCAACTCAACAGTAACTCACATGAGCAGATTCTATACCTGACCTTCAACAGTCTCTGAATAGATTCGAGAAAATTTGAAGGCTTATCAAGGCAATGCTCTCTCCTTGCTGTGAGTGTAATGCACAAATTACAAAGTCATCATTCCCACTTTGGTGGAAATGGCCTGGGGTACATGTCCAGCACAGACCACAGTGGGAGCAAAGTCCCAAGTGATGTATTGCCATGCAGGTGTTTCTTTAAGTTGCTGCACTGTTCCCTTGGCTCTGAACTATTTCCTTTCCCTAACAGGGAGGGAAACGCAGCTGGTTCCTAATGCGTGCAGAGATGAAATAGTCAACACAAAAGGAACAGAAACCATAAAAAGCAGAGCAAAGGAAGCCTAATTTCCTATGGACTTGTGTCTTGCGTCTTGAGCAGACTCTGACCCTTCCTGTTCTCCTCCCTTACCTCTCCTGACTGCCCCTCCTGCCTCCCTTCTCCCACTAGTATTAGCCTTGGCATTTATCTGTGTATGTCAGCCAAATAATCTGTGTTTCAGGTCAGAGATCCTGGTTACAGCACAGTCTGGAAGAGCAAAAGTTCAGGTTGCCTACAAGACACGCAGCAGACTCAAGAGCTTCCTGTGCATGTGTGTGGATGGGCCAGGCCACAGCGAGGACAGCCAGCATCATGCTGCAGCTTCCCAAGAGACATGGGTCTGGGTCCCTCCTCTCCAGCCACTGAGTTTTGCATTCACAGACACCTCTCTTTGACCCACTTAAAAGCAGATGCTTGATTTAAACCGTATGTGGGGAGCAGTCAACTGCTAGACACCAATGGGTGCTGGGTGGTAAGAATTAATCACCTATGGGTTTTCAAAACGTGCCAGCTATTTCCTTGGTGGGCATTGTGCAGGGGAGCGGCTGCCACACACGTGGGGAAAATCACCACCTTGTGCAAGAGGACTAATTTCAACTTCCCTCTGTACACAGGTACAGCGCAATGTAGATCAGAGAGTGGTGATAGGGGTCCAGGTCACCACAACTTTCTGGACCTGAGGGTTTGAATCCTTCAAGGTTTACTGTCAAGACACTGCTGTCAAGAAGTTTGTTGGCTGTAAACCACAAAACTGTAGCTGAGTATCAAGCAACACCCTCTCACAGAAGGAACTGAAAGTTTTTACCCCTGCTTGGCTCATACCATCCAAGAAAAAGGTGGATGCATTTCCCCACACCTGAGAGGTCTCCAAACCCTCTGGACAGAAGGCGTTCTCATGTACACTTGGCCCATTCATTCACACGTGCTACAAGAGGAGGGTAAATCCTCAATGGAGTGCCATAATCTGTCCTCAGCAACTCTGGTGATCCATGCACAAACCAAGACACCTAATCTTCCAGTGCCCCAGTTCCTCACTCACCCACGAAACAGCAAGTATAGTTCCGTATTTCACAGGGCTGCTGTCGTAGTGGTAAATCTAATGCCGCCGAAGCACTCAAATGCATCGACCCGTGTAAGGATGCAAACAGAGCGTGTGTCCCAGTGAAACACAGGTCTCTGCCCTAGAGGAGGCTCCTCTTTGCTGGCTGGATACACAGACAGCTTGTGAAGTGCACCGGGTCCCTTTGAGATGAGTGCCAAACCATGGTAAGAGCCAAAAAACGAGGATGGGGAAATGATGACAAGCTTCCTGAAATGACGGGACATAGCAGCTTGGTCCCATTGCAGGGAAAAAAGATAAAAACCAAACTATAACAATAGGTAGAAGGCCTTGAACAGCTTTAGAGTGTAAAGCACTCTCAACAAAATAATCACAAATGCAGAATGAAAAAAGGATCAAATTATGAGGTACTATTTACTTTTGATCACTGTTCCCAAAGTAAATGTTTATCTTTATCCACATACAAATTTGAGATGCCCACACAGATTTTAAAGTCCAATAAATCCAACATTAGTCGTCATCTAAAGCTGTAGCCAAGCACGTAGGCAGAAAAGCCAAATGGATGCAAACAAGAGAAAGGGGAAGGGGAAAAGTAAACCTTACTGAGATTTCTGTGAACTTGACTGCACACAAGAAAAAAAGAAACAGCAGTAAGTGCTGCTTTATTTTCACTCCAATGATAGTAAAAGAGAAAGAAATAATAACCTGCAAAGGTCACGCTTATCCTGTTCATCTGTGACAAGCTGATAATCTGGGATCTCAAAAAACTTTCTTTAAAATTCTTCACAGATGTGCTCTTATCAAAAGGATTAAGGTTTAATACATACCAGCAGATGCAACCAATTCAAGCATCTGCTAATCAGAGCAGTGTCAGTTTGCCGCACGCGCTGTCTGAAGCTGATGAGTGCAGGAAGGTTTCCCCTTCTTGTAGAGAAAAGCCAAATCCAAACATACATGAAATCATCTGTTGGCTATGCCTCTCAACTCACACGTACATGGCTGAACATCCCTGCCCTATGCACATCCTCTGCCTGCAGGCGACAGGGACGGCGTGACAGACGCGCGCTACTTGCAGCCAGCACGCCCACAGCGGTGCTGCTAGAAAGCTTCAACCTTGGGACCACGTCAAAAACCACCCATGGTGGGGTGGGAATGTCACCCTGCCTTTGGAGAGGAGAACCACAGGAGGGGAGTTTCCAGGATGTAGAGGCTTTGCTTCTCGAGTGCTGGGAGGAACCCGCTGAAATCGCTCCAGATGGGATGCTTCCTTTTCTACTTTTAAGTAATCCACACAGATTTTGCAAGCAGCTCAAAGCCAGTGCGCTGCAGCCAGAAGCTGGAATGCAGCTCTCAGAGCTGACCCCGTCTTTAAAGCAGTCCATGCAATTCCTGATGTTCCTCACTATGGTGAAAGCGTCACAGCCCGCTGAGAACAGCCCTTGCCAGCAGCCCCACGGTGAGCTTGCACTAGCCCTCCAGTGCTGCTACAAGCATTGGAGCTCACCACCTCAACACCAGCTTGGGCACACCTCTGAGGGACACTTAGCCCTCTGTGTCCACATGAGCCATCCAAGACAGTGGGGAAACGTCAGCAACTCACAACCTTCATGAAAAGTGTTGTGTAGTGAATGTAGCTCTGAAGAAGCTGGATGGTCCTACTAAAAGGTCATCAACACTTTAGGATGGATAGGAGATGCTTCTCAGTTTCAGAAGATGGACTTACTCCCAATGAGCCTTTCTGTCCCACAACCAGAGATTAAAAAGCCCACAAAAACCAAACTGCACAGATCTCAGGTGAACTAATAGAGAGAACCCTGTGCCACTGGGAAAGCAGCGCCTAGCTACCACACTGGGCTGCTGGACTCAGAAGCCTCTTTGGCAAAGCTGCATAGATGCCCACACATTAGACATGCTCAGACAAGCAGAAAGAGGTCTGGACACTTTTATTTACCTCATATATAGTATGTGAAGACAGCAGAAGCTAAGACATTGATTTCAGCCCAGACTGCATTGAAAAAAAGACTCAACACCATTCTGAACACCTGAAACAGACAAATCTCACCGAGTCTTGTAACAAATGAACCACAAACTCCCCGTCACATAAACACTATTGTAGGGGAGATTAATTCTGAACCCACCAAAATAATCTTAAGCTGCTTGTACCCCTAAATTTTCTTACTTAAAAGAAAGATAAATATTGCTGACAACAAGTGGGATGCTAGCAAATACTCTGCTTGCAAAGCCCTTTCAGTACCGACAAAGCCGACCAGCTGACAAAGCCAGGCTCAGGAAAATAACAGGAACGAGGAAACCGGACTCTGAGCCTGGCCTAGCAAATTTGCATGGACTGCTCTGAATACAGATTCAACGATCTGTTTTTCACGGAGCCTGTATGTCAATCCCACAGCCCAAACCAAGAGCAATCATAAGGCTCTTTTTCAATGCTCTTTGCTGAGTAGGAGGATTTATTCATGGTTGGAGACACCACTCCATGTAAACAAAGATAAAACACCCAAACTCTTTAGCCATGCATTCCTGGCACAGCTCTAAGTGGGGCACTAAAATTAGAAATGCACATGGAAAAGTGCTCCTAGGAGTATTCAGTGCTCAACATTTTGCCTTGGTTCATGGTTTGCCATCCTACAGTTCAAAATGTCCAATCCTGTTCCATTATTCTGTAAAAAAACTACATCCACTGCCTTTTCACTCCTTTTGTTATCCCCAACTGGTTGTCAAAAGAAGTGATGGAATAACAACCAACACTGTCAAACATTTGAATCCCTTTTAAATTCCAGCCATTCTATGACGTTATTTCCCAGTATCTTTGGAACTTAATGAAAAAGTATCAATGATTTTTTAATTTATTTTTCTTTACTTTTTTATTGTTCTGCAGCTCACAGAGAACGAGCTTCTTTTCCTTCAAAATATTACTTGGTTAGGCTGACAATGTTGGGTAGTAGCAGATGTCTAGTACTGGGGGCAATGACACAGAGGCAGGGCCATAGGCGTGAATCCTTAGATACCTCGCCTAACTCTGCCTTCATTTTCCCCATCTGTTAGATTAAAAAAATAATTTCCTTCGCTTTTTCATTATTTGTACAACCAGTAGTACGAGGAAAATCGCATTGAAAAGGTTGCCAAGCTACAAGGACAGAAGAGATTTTGAGAGCAGAGTAGAAATGCTATGTTCAAGGTCATTTAGCACAGTGGCAGGAGCTGGAAATGAAACAGGTCTCCAGAGTGCCAGTCCCGTCCCCTTTGGATCCAGCTGCCTCTGAAAGCTGTACACAAGTAGATTTGATCTTGGTCATCAAAGCATGGGGGTTTTAGCTATTAAAATACTCCATAAATTTTGGCCACCTAGAATTTCCTTTTAAAAAAAGGCTAATTACCTTCGGATCAGATACATCCTACTACCTGTTACACTTCCCACACACTACTGTTTTGTGAAACAGACAATCTGTTGGAAATTCGGGATAGAAGTCAAGAGTTTCAGAAGAGACGTGTCCAGTTCTAGACAAAGTAATCAGCATTCAATACATAATTCACAGAAGGGACAAAAAAATCTTGAGTTTTCATATGCTGATATTTCCAGTATTTTCAGATACATTTAAGATATTTTCACAGCTTCTGCTGGAAGCCTTCTCTCTACAGTCACAAAGTTTTCTTCTTTTTTAAAAAAATACAAACATTTATTTTACAGCCTGAAACTTGGCATGTTTATGGGGTTTTGTTTGGTTTTTGTTTTGTTTGGGGGTCTTGGGGGGTTTGTTTTGGTTTTGTTTTTTTTCTAAAGGCTTTGCTGCACTCACCTCTTAAGCAAGGATTTAAGAGGAACAGGTAAAAACTGGGGATAATACCCATTAATAGAGGAACCAGATGACCACAACATTCACCAGGCCCCCTAGTCAGGGTTCACCCAATTTAGGAATAGCCCCTGCTCCCATCCATGGAAGTTACGTAGCTAAATGCCTTGCCAATACAATCTCATTTTACCAATGAAAGGCATAGTGAGTTCTCTGCCTTAGAACTGCACAGTGGGGTACTGCAATTTAGAAGATGTGATACATGAACAGAAAATGTGAAAGGAGCTCCTCACTCAGGACACTAGCATTTCTAAACAGGAGAAAAATATTAATTAGATTTTTTTCACAACGCATCTGGAGTTCTTCAACCATTACCTAAGCCAAGCTCACTGGTTAACATGCCATTGCAGCCATGGTAATTTTGAGATCATGTTGGTCTCCTCCATTTCAATTCACTGCACCAGAAGGCTGGAACTGGTTGTGCTGGTGAAGGTCACACAGAAACCTCTCAAGTTCAGATGATGTTTGGTCCTTTCTAAAACTCCAGCTCCAGCTGAATTCTTGAAATACAGCCTCTCCTACAGCATCTCATGTGACAGAAGGCATCCTTAGTCTCTGCTGTATTGCAGCTGAAGATGCTGTTTTAGCCTTGCCAATTTCTGCTCCTTTTGATAGGTGCAATTTTGAAAGAAAACAAAACAAAACCAACCCAACAAAACAACCGGCATTTTAATCACTTTTGACTGCTTCTGTGACTCAGAGAGACTTTCACTTGCAAGCCATGGGCTCCGTCCAGGGCTGATGTGATGGTGATCAAAAGCTGCTTCTCACCCACATGTTGCTGATGGTCAATATGAAGTAAACTATCAATGCCCAGAAAACCTCTGCTGCAGGGGACTCTCAACAACAAAGATAAGAACTAATCAGAAACGAAGCCTGAGAGAATAGTTCGCTTCGAGGTTCAGCAACATCAGGGTTGACTCACACTGGGGCACCAGACTCTTAGAAGGACCTCCTTCCACCAAACCTGCTGCTATGGAGAGGAAAGATCTTTTCTGCTTCCTAAAGGATCTATGTTGAGAGAATGCTTTTCAAACTCATTACTTTAGAGGAGGTGGCTCTCTGGGACAACAACATCCTACCACATCTACCAGTGGCATGGGAAGCAGCAGGACCCGGGTGACTCCTCTACCTTGAATTAGACAGGAGCGCTGGGTACAAGGAGGGCCCTGCTCACCACAGGTGTTAAAACTCTCTCCCTGTCCTCTATTAATGGTGGTCATTTTTAGCCCATGGCAATGCCCTTCTCACCTGCCTGACACACAGAAAATGTTACCAGAGTGACGTCCAGGTAAGCAATGCTAGCATGGTGCAGAGATCCATACTCATCCATGTCCTCAACAGCATGTCTGCTGGACAAGGGGAATTGTCTGGGGTTGACATTGGCCCACCCATTCGGAGAAGTGTTACGGACTTTCCAAACCTACGAGTCCCTCTGCTCCAGAGGCACCTCCCAGTGCAGCATGTCTCACTGCAATCCTGAACTCGTACCAAGGATCAAAAGTGCTTCCCTCTGTGTGAATTTAAGCCAATGAGTAGGGTAAGTTAAACAAACTGCTTGTCATTATCCCGCTATCACTCCCACTCCAGAGAGAGGAGATTGTGTTACAGTTTAGTTTCTGTTGCTTTCAAACTATCTTGAAGATAATGAAAAAAAGAAACCTAACAATAAAATTTCTCTTATTCCAGAATAGGAGTATCCCTAAGGGCAAAGTATACCTATAAAATTATTATAATGCTTTAACTCTATAAGCACAACTGGAAACATCTCTGAAAACAAGTCATAAGTCTATTTTCCTATCTGCAGCCATTATCCTGATAAATTTGGGAAGGTCAGCTAAGGTGTAATCCAATAAATGTGCTGATGTTCTGAGTAAGTACCTCACAATTTGCAGCCTAATCTATTATCCTACTATAAGACCATCAAATGACTCACCAGTTTTAATACTTAGTACAGATCAAACAAAGGAAAATATCAAAGCTTTACATTCTAGTTCCACCTCTCAAGGACTTGTTTGAGTACTCTTTAATTACAGCAGATGATACATTCAACTCTGGCATGTTCTTCCTCTAACAGCTATAGTTAGAAGTTGCTGTAGCTGTACTTTTTTCACAGACATCATTAAGTTAACGAACAAATCCTGAAAAGTCTGATAAACTGAACAAAGAAAGTTGGGAATTGGTCCCAGAGATGAAATCCAACTTCTTCTGCCCACTGGCTCGCACACAGCGATTACAACACACCAGGGAGCAGCAGTATCCCATCACTCCTGGGTACAGGGGACAAGTCTTCAGAGCCCCCACCCAAACCATGGGCAAAAAGCCATGGGAACAAACATGTGCACAGAGCAGCACATGTCACCAAGCAGCACGTGTCATCTCAGAGGCTGACGAACTTAAGAAGTCAGATCAAGTCTGGGGCTATGCCTTCTGATCCTCTAGAAACCCCTGGAAGCACCTGCAGAATTTCACATTTGAACACTGTGATTTAAAACAAAAAACTTTTTTTTTTTTTTTTTTTTTTAATAGTATAGGTACAAAATACAAGAAAACAACCTATTCACAGAACATCGGATCCCAAGGGAAGAATTATCAGGAGATTGTCAGCAAACTGGTTACAGAAGCTCTACAAAGACAATGGAGATGACCGTGGGCATTGCCAAGGAAAATGGCGAGTACAAATCTCTTCCAGTTAACCCTCGCAGTGTTTTGACACTATATAGCATTTCCCAGCAACGCCACAAATTCCTATGTGTTTGGCCCACACAAACAAAATGAATGTGGGCTACTTGACACAGTGCCTAAGCACTATCACTGTTAAAGCGTGTCTCATTTATTGCAACAACAAAAACCCACTGGGAAAAGGACTGAACTGTATCTGGTTTATGTTGTTGCTTTTTTTAACTGACCTAAATCAGACTGCTTTTTCAAGGACAAGTCTGTAAGTTCATGCAATAACTGTGTATATGCTGCTTGAATGAAAGAAGAGTTTATCAGAATGTCCCTGAAGAAGGGATGGAAACCATACAGGCCACTACACCAGAGCCTCTGTGTGCAGATGGACACATTCAAAAATGCACAAATCTGATTAACTCTGCTTTTACTAAGTTCAAATATTTAAATGAGCAAATCAAAATGAACTCTGATCACTACTTCAGTTCTGCTCCAAAGGTGATGATTCTCAATTACTTGAAAGAAATGCAACAATGAAAAGAACAAAAAAACCCCACAAACTAGAGAGAAGGCCTGCACAGATAATGGGTATGCACCACAGCACTCAGCCATTCCTTTGATACTTTTGACTTTTGGGGTTTTATTCGGGGCTGACATTGGGAAGACGAGCATGGCACACACAGAGCTACAAACAGGCCTGCAGACCCACGTATGCAAGAAATGAGACCAGTCATGAGATTAGGAAGCAAAGGCAGGCCACAACTGGGCACAAACACATCTGGGATGATTTCACAAGATCTCAAGAACTGCCCTTTTTAAAGTGCCACTGGGGTGTCACCGCTTCCTCTGATAAATAGATGACATCTCACCAGAACTTAAATAGCTCCACTCAAGCACTACCTAGATGAGAGACAAAAATTAGCTGGGATGCTGTCACCCCTGCAGTCCTTGTCTAGACACAGCAGAGTAAGTGCAAATTCCAGTCTGCTTTGCTGGGCTACAGCCACCCTGACAGCTGAGCTACAATCCAAGCCACTTCGTCGCCACTGATTAGACGACAAAAAGAAAAGAAAACAACTTGAGACATAGATATCTGGATTCTTCTGGCAGCGTGACAGATAAAATTTAATGACACAGAAAAGCAGCAAGAAAATAAAAATGTAGAAGTACTTGTGAACAGAGCAGGTTTTAATTCAGAAGCTATTGTTGGTGGAAAAGTCGAGGAGAATTAAATGCCATGTTTTGCAAGTATTTTTCTAACAATCTCCGTGGCAATCGAACAATCGGGATCAGAGGCCCTTTGCTCAGAGGTATGGCAGCTTTTGAGCCGGTGCCCCCTTCAGAGTGGCTGCACCCTTCTCCCCATTGACAGCCACATCTGGATGCTATCAGGCGGAACTGGCATGTCTGCTCGCAACAAATACCAAGCAGTTAGCAAATTGACTCCAGCAGTCGATGCTGGCCACTTTCCCACTCTCTGTTTACGCAACGTGCCACTAACCTGTTGAGTCCGAGGTTTGTAAGGAGAGCTGCTCTCTAGGTCAGCCAGGATACTGGTCAGAGAGTCAATTTCTGCATCTAAACTGGACCGCCTCTCCTCAAGCGTCTTGCCACCAGGATTCACCTAAAAGAAGAAAGAAGAGTTCCAGCTATTCAAACTGGCACATGTTTCTTACTGTCCTCATAGAGCTGCTACCATGCCCAGCAATAACTCTTGGGTTGCAGTGACAAACATGTTGAAATGCTATAGCTGTCTCCCAGAACCAGCAGCAAGCCTCCATCTCACAAGGATTTAGGCTGTTTTGGGGCTTTTCTTCTTGTATTTCCCACAATGGTGTTAAATTGACTTGGGAAGATTACACCACTCAGTGTGCAAACTGCTGTGGGGGTGAAGAGGCAGGACAATCCCCACTCCCATGGAAGGATGCCTGTCTGGGCACCTGTATCTGAGGATAGGCTTGGAGCACCTGGATCCTGCAAGCATCTCTTCTGCCACTTCCCCATCCCAGGCAAAGCACAAACAGAGCAGAGATGCAAGCCACATCAGAGCACCCACAACAGGCCACCTATACCTATTATTATTTTAAGTTAATTTGTGGTAGCTGTACCTGTCTGATTCAACATTTCTTTGCTATTTTCATCTAAAAAAATGAGCTCCTTAGAGGAGAAGTGAAAAAGTTCGATTCATTTCTAGCAGATTCAAGGTGAAGGGCATGATTTGCAATAAGCAGTCACAAAATAAAATAAATAATGTCCTTGTGAAAAGGGTCATTACACAGAGAAGCCCCTGATCAGAGCAAATAATGACCTACAGCCGGGACCCTTTCTGAGTCAATACATCTTGATTTCTCTCTGCTTTCAAAACTGCCCAGCCTCACTTGTACCCAGGCTGGTAGGGATGCTCACTTGAAAGGGAAAAGACATAAATTTTCACCGCCACCACCCACCTCCAAAAGTATAGCCTAAGTCTCAGCACTGTAGGAGAGTACGTCATCTCCAAACCACTGTTCAAGGGTCACACTGCAATCCCTGCTAGAATATGCATTTTAAAATGCACAGACTTTGTTTCTGAAGAATCAACCTAGTCCAAAACCTTTCGGAGGGACCTCTGTGCTGTACAGCCCAACCCAGCAGCAGTACCTCCCAGCAGTGCAGAGGCAGATCCAAGCTAGGAAACATCTCCCTCCTCAATGTTTTCAGTGCTTTGGAAATTAGGCAGCTCCATTACGAATGAGAAGTTCAAGAAAACCAACTAAGGATCCTGATCAGGTGTGATGTAGTACAAGGAGCTAGTCCCACTGAGCCAGCCCACATTTAGGGCATGTGCAGAAACCAAAGTTCTTGAGTCAAGTGAAACACTGCACATTGAGAGTCTTTTCTCAACCTGAGTCATAGTCAATATTTTTCTTCCGTCCTTCCATGTCTGACTTACCTGTAAATCCCCCAGACAAAGTCTCTTTGTGTACGTACGACCACAGAGCTCAGGGCAGAAGAGCTCATTCACAGCCTGACTACTACAATAGTAAAAATACTGAAGAATTACCTAACAACTCACCTAATTTCAACGGTAAAGCCTGTTCAGACCATACCCCACAGACAATCCAGCTCTGTTTGCCTTCAGTCTCACCAAGTTACTTCAATTTTCCAAGCCAAAAATTCACCTTTTCCTTTGGTTCATTGGCTGATTCAGATAGTTTTTATTTAAATTTCATTTCAGGAGCATTCAGTCATTACCTGTTTTACAGAACTCCCCAGTCATCAATCTGATGCATAAATGGCAAGTTGGTCAGAGACAGACTATGCAAAGCTGGCAGGCTCTGATCTGCCAAGCTTATACGTGCTGAAGCATTCATTAGTTCCTAATGATTATTAAATCTTATTGGATTACAATAAATTTGGCTTGACTAACAGGAAAATGGAAGCTCCAATGGGCTTTATGCAAAAACACATAATTTAAAATGCTGAAAGTCGGGTTAGAAAAGTACTTACAAACTCAATTCTTGTCTATTTTTATTACAAAGCTATATTTTTTCCATCCACACTACTGTTCAAAAAAAGAAATAGGAATTACCCCAGAGCATAACTCCTAGCTTGCTGCAGGCACCTGGATTTTCAAATCTGCAGAAGTACAATTTCCTTTCCATTATTAGCACATTTTAAGGTTCTTGTTTGGTTTTACTCCATCCTCCAGTTGTTGGCCTATAACTACATGACAGCCACAGGCTTCACGGATACAAAAACTGTGATTGCTCCACTCCAAAGAATTTTTAAGCTAAGCAGCCAAAAGCCAGCCTGGAAAGCAGAGGGGGAGACATGAAGTGCATCCAAGGCCCCAACTTTTGAAGTGATAAATGAAGACAGTGGCAGATCCAGGAATAAAACTGGAGCCCACACAAAGCCCGTTTGGTACCCTGACCCTGGAGAGGAGAGATGGTAGCAGATAAGATCAGGCAATTTGATTTCTGCTTCTTAGCATTTCTGGGCCATATTATTCCCAGGTTCTCATTCCCCAGAACAATTACGCAACAGCTGACTAGCAAATGCTGCAGAGTAAGTTGTAAGGTTGTAAAAGTTAAATGTCCTTAGGAAACCTAGAAAAATAAAATAAAATAGCATGGAAATATCTCTATTGATTCTAGGCTCTGTAAAAGATTTATTTATTCAATTAAAACATAATCAACATAGATTAAAAGCCCAATTCTTCAAGCGCTGGAGCACAATGCAGTACGACAGTGCCAACGAGTAACACTACTGATGTGTGTAAGGGCCTACTGGGACAGGACTGGACTTTTAAGTACATTTTAAAAAATGGTAATCCTAAAAAAGACAGGTTTCTGCTTGCTCTCTCTGCCCCATCTCCACGAATCTTGCATTTTTCCCCCCACAGCACTCCAGATTCTATCAAGCAATTTGCTGCTTGTGAAAAGAGGAGAAGAATTTGCAAGGCTAACTTTAGCAAGAGAGGGTTAAGTTATTTCTCTTCTCATGCTCTTTGTCGTGACGTTGCTATAAAAGTTTTATGAAATTGCTCTGGAACAAAACCCAAGAGCCAGGTCCCAAGGCACAACAGGTTCGCACAGACACGGCTCTGCTCCGAGGAACCCAGACTGGTTAAGCTCACGACCTTGCAGATACAAACACCGGAACCAGAAAGAACTGCTAATTCTATTTCTGTCTGGATTTATGGTATTGTTGCAGACATGTCGCTTGAGCACCCTCCCTTTCAGCCAGCAAAATATGGAAAAACGGGTTTAAAAAGAAAAAAGGATGCTATCTTTGGCCCGGCCAATGTGAGTTCGACAAAAAGCAAACATAAGCCAACCCAGTCCAACAAATTACTCATGCCAGAGACTATCCACTCACGTGAACTCCTGCAACGCCTACGCTCCTATCCCCTGGCTAAGTCCCTGCTGGGAGGCAAAAGAGAGAAAAACAGCAGAGAGCTTCACTGCTTGGCTTGCTTGTCCACCCCTGAATTCCTGGTGCGCAGCTCAGAGCAGCTGCAATGGTAATCCACTCCTGAGCCCCGTTGACCCACATTGCTCCCATGAAAACCGGCTTTAATTTTGCTAATCCTACCACCCAACACCAGTCAGTGCCACAGGTGCCCCTGCCCCGCCAAAGGGACATCTGTTACAGAGCAGGCAGTGCAAAGGGCAACACAGGGCCTCAAAGTTCACCTCACTGTGCTAAAAAGGCTGTCAGACTATTCACTGAGCTAGAAGACAATGAAAAGCACAAACATTTCCCTAGATGCCACCTATCCCTACAACCTAGATCACCTACTCTTACCACATTTTTCAGGTTACAGCAGAGAAACAAGAAAGCTTCTTGTTTGTCCAAACCAGCTTGTTGCAATGGGCTCAAAGAGGAGAATCTGGCTTCCAGATGTCCTTACTAGCTCCTGCTCCAAATTCCTTTCCCTACTCAGACCCAGCTGCCTCTCTTTTACTCTGTTTTCCCCTCTCTCTATGCCCTGTTTGCTGCCATGCAATGCTGCCACTTGGGACAGCCATCAGCCCCTGGGATGAGAGATGCAATGTGGGCTGCCTCTAAGCCTCTATGGGGAATCACACCAGTGTTGCTGTGTCAGGGAAAGAGGAAGGGTGGCTTTGCAGTAGTGACCTGCTGACTTACATGGACAGCAAGGTTTGAAGTAACTCCAGAGTTCCAGAGTATATTTTCTACCAACACAAGGCAACAGCCAAACTCCCGAACACTTTCAGAGCATCAGGTACTTTGCTCACCACAGTACAATTTTCCAGCATCAGGATCTACCTTCTGCCCATCCACCTCAGCCTTGCTCAAATCTTCTCTAAAGTAGGTTGAGCTGAGTGTGTTTCATGAGCTTTGTGGCTAGCTCATCCTCTGAGCTGCAGGCCAGGAACGCAAGCTGTTGTTCAGAAACAGAGTGCTGTTCTTTATGTACAGACAAGGCCAAGACAGCAGAGCTGCAGCCAGACACACAGCCTTCCTCGTAGCATCAGCTCACTTTGCACGCCACGCTATCACAAGTCACTGATAACCTCATAACTCACAAGTGGAAGAATGGAGATGATATTATGGAAGGTCACAGCTACTGACTCAAAGCAAATGGGCTGGGGGCCCCAGCGCCTTCTGTTCCTGGTGCATTGGCTTTATTGGGAGCCTGAGGTGCTTGAGGAGCTCTCTTTGGGTTGCGACAGCTCAGCACCGTTTGCATTTACACATCCAAGAACCAAGAAAAGCAGGGAGCACAAAAGCCCTTTGCAGCAAAGGTAGTCATGGAAAGGAAGGACTAAAGTGACAAGGAGCAAGGAAGAGGGGAGTTTAGGCAAATTAGGGCTTGTGAGAAGGTAGATAGTAAATAAGGATTTTTGCCCTGAAAGACTTCATTGTCTTTTCTTCCAGTAAATGCTACTGAGCCACAGACAAGGTGGCAGAGCTGCTAAACCCCATGACCGCTGCCTGCTTCCACCAGGCTGCACCCACAGCAGTGCCTGCCATGCTCTGCGGGCTGTCAGAATCCTCAGGTAGGCACTGAGGTAGTAGGAAGAGCAAATGAAACAGCTCTCCAAACAAGGAGCTAGCATCTCTTTCTACTTCAAGGCCTTGGGCACTGGGCTTGGACATAGCCACAGACAGAGACCGATGGGGCTCTTATTTCTTATTTTAGCTGGTGGCAGGCAGGGTTGAGGAGGGAAAGGTTTCATTTTGATGGCATCCACTATAAATACAAGAAGAGACTCTAAGAAATGTTAACCAGGAAGAAGAAAAGAAGAGATTTAGTCTTGACATATTTCAGGCTGGGGTTTATGTTTTAATTTTATCTTTTTTTTTTTTTTTTTTCCCCTTTCTTTGCACTTTCTCCAACAATACCACTGCCAGAGGCGAGATCCTTTTCAGGCACATCCTTGCTACCCCATCTCTCTCACTGTAGAATTTCCCAGTTTTCTTTCCAAGGTCACAAAAGCCATCCAAAGCACAAAAAGACACTGCAAGCACAAAAAGATGCACCCTCAAAGGCATATATCAGGAAAATGAGGCACCTTGAAGATGAGCTGCTGTGTCTACTCTCCCCTGAGCCTAAAGACAAGTGCAAACGTTTTGTTTCAAATTCCCTAATGTAAATTAAACCAGTCCCAGGTGGCCCCACCAAGCACGCACATGGAGACATGAGCTGACTGAAGAATTCAGGGTGAGTGGGATCTAAGATGCTTGATTGATGCCTAATCACCGTTCCAGGCACCAAGGAGGGGCTGGAAAAGTAGTCGTGCCCTTTTAAAACAGAAAGCTTGAGTCTTTTGAAACAAATCCGAAATGATGGAAGATTTCAGCAGATGTGACCGCAGTGATTTCACCAGACGTGATTGTATCAGAGATCTAATAGAAAAGAACTTCCCTGCTGTTCCATCAGGCTGAAGCCAGGCCTGAAATATCCTTTTTTGTCTTTTGATGACATCAAGGATAAAAGCCAAAGGGAAGTTAGGTTTTGATTTACTTTTTTCCTCCTGCTCTTTCTTTTTTTCAGGCATGGAATAGTTTTACCTGGTTTGTGTTGCTGGATATTAGCAGGACCAAAGGAAAACACTTCAAATGTTTAAAGTGGGCTGCTCAAAGGCATCGTTTGGTGTCTCTCAGATGCCATTGTCATTTAACTGAACAACATTTTTACAACTCTGGCCACTTTTGAAGATCTCCCCATATGGAGGCAAATGGGCCTACATGGGAAGGGACTTAAATGGGGTGGTGGGTGATCATCCAGTAAACACCCAGCCTACCTTACTGTCTCAAAAACAGGCCAGTAAATGTGCTAAATATCTTCCCTTGGCAAAGTTCCCACGAGCAGCCGTGGCTCAGCAAACCTCAGGAGACACAGCAGGGTAAAAGGGGGCTGCACTCCCAAGGTTCAAGCTCAGCTCAGCCCCAGACAGGTCCAGGGTAGCTGCAGCCCCACATTCAATGTCTCCCCTCATGGAAAATGCAAATAGCACTGAGTATCCTGAAGATTAATTCATCTTTCCTCTGAAGCCACAAGGTGTTGTAATGAACTGCACGAGCTTACAGCTGAGGCAAATGAATAAATGTTCAGCTGAAGAAAAGTTATTTGCTAAGCATTGCTAGGAGACATCTTGTGAAACCTTAACAACCAATTTATAGACTCACTGTGGTGTAGGAGGCTTATAAAAAGGACAAATAATAAAAATTATTTTTTGCCCAAAACAGAGAAAGCAGGTAACGGAATAAGAAAGCATGAAACTAGAAGGCATCAGTCTCAAAACATAGAAAAAGGGGGTAGGTGTTTCATCACACAACATGCTGCTAAACTGGAGAGCTACTTCTGCTGCAAGACACTGTAGTTGCTGAGTTTATATGGATTTCAAAAGCAGATGGGAAAATGTGGGGAAAAAAAAAATCCACTTAATTCTGTGCTTGCCCTTTTACACTTTTCTCTGGATGCTTACTACTGACCATTGGTGATGTCCTTTGGCTCCCCATGGACATTTTACATGAGTATCCATTTCTGCTTTCTATCCTCCAGCTGACACCAGCCAGGAGTCACTTCTGCTGCTGGGTCCATGTCAGTCTCTGCAGGTTAATAACTGACCATAACCTTAGTGCCAGGGCTTGGACCAACACCTGGAAACATATTTCTTCCTTCCTTGTAGCCCAGACAACAGAAATCAAAGCCAATTGCTCTCAGTCTCTTGGGACACACGTATGAAAGACAGCAAAGACTTTGTCACAGTTATGAATCTGTATGACAATAAAGATTTATATTTCCCCAGAGATCGGTGTGACAGGCACTGCTCACATACAGTAGTCAGGAAACACCCTAGTCCCGAGGAGCTTATTGGCAACTGGATACCAGCCCTAGGAAGGGAAAACAGGTAGAAAGGTGGGAGTGAGGTGCTTCAACTTAGAGACACAGCCAAGCTCCTTCTGGGCACCAGATGAAGATGATAATCCACCAGGCTAAACCACCTCCTTAATGGACATTTTGGTCTCTGTATGTGCTGTCCCAGTCCTGACAAAACATGCTAGAAGACATAAAACTGCTCTCTAAGCCATCCAAGCTCCAGATGCAATTTCACTATAGGATGGCCCCAATTCCGCATAATCAGAGGGCTGGATTCAAGCTTCTGCTATGTGGAGCACTGGCTTGTGGGCCAATGGCCCTTCTTCCATTTTCACTGTTTAATAAGCCATTTCCCTCTGCACATCCTGAGAGGGGCCCCAATGCCCAAACCAGCACCTCAGCTCCCCTCGGGGGCAGGATGGTGGCATCTGGTGGCACCCAGTACGGATGGGCAGCAGTAACGCTGAGGCAGAGCCCAGGAATACATACCTTTGGAAAACAGCTCTGGCCCCTAACAGGGAGAGAATCTTTTGCCACAGACACTCATGGTTTGTCCAGACTTCTCAAGACCACTTCTCAATCCTTGGCTTCTCAGAGCCAAGGATTTGGCTCTGGATACTGGATGAGTGAGGAGAAACAGAAAAAGATGAAGATGCATCACAGAAGTTTAGCGAACAGGCTCCATGGCCTGGGGCATACACTGCTGAAGCACTGAGTCCAAGGCCAGCAGCCAGTGATGTCAGTGGCTGTGATGGGACATGGATAATAGCTTATGAGAAGGTGTGCAACACTTCCTGTCCAATTGCCACCCTTGAGGACAACAGAGACCAATTGTGGATGCAGCCAATAGTTCAAACCACTCAACAAGATGCACCTCGCTTAGGTGTGAGCTTGTAGGTGCCCCAAAGCAGATGCCACCACAGAGGTCCTGTGCTGTCTGGTCCCCTGAGCCCCCATCTGCTCTGCCCCAGGATGATGTTATCCAGCCCCCTGCTCCCCACATCACAGACTGCTACCTGAACCTTGGGCACTCAAACCTGCATCCAGTTTTCACAGGTTTCTGACTGCTGCCTTTTGCACATGGAAGGAAGTTCTGAAGATTTCAAGGTTGGCTAAATGGGGTTGTCAAAATTGTAGTGTTACTGAAGAACAGCAAATGTCACACAGTCGACTAGAGGTTCTTCATCCTGTGGGCCAGCTGATACATGGGGAAGATGCATTGTGATCCTCAAGCACATGAAAGCAACAGGATGGATTTGATAAGGAACAGTCGAGGGATGAAGAGAGAGGAGGAGTCCCACAAGACGACATCTGCCAGAGCGGCAGACTCGGCAGTCCCCATAGTTTACTTAACATGTCTGATCAAAAGCTTTGGGAGTCTTGTCTGTGTTAAGTGCTACCAGATGCAAAATCAGCAGCAAGATGAGAAGTGTATTAATAAACTATGGTGGCACATAAAGTTATTTGAAAACTGAATGGGGAAGATGGTGAGAGAAGGAGGAGAATAAAAACAGTTTATTTTTCCATTAAGGCAATTTAATATTCTCCGAGTGGAGTTACAATCACCCGTCCTTGGGAATTAAATTGAATTAGTGAAACGTTCCTGCTCATCCGCAGAATATACAATATAAAGTTGAATATATCATTTTTTCTCTATGCCTTCTGTGGGACAGTGCTACCTCTCTGTTCATGGGGCAAGAATAGCTTGCCACGAAATCCTTTTGACCCAGGATGACTTTCAGTGACTATAACTACCTTTACAGCAGCAGGGAATATATCCTTTTTCTTTTAATTAATACAATTACATTAGGGCTCATTATTGATAATTATGGTGACTGTTAAAAGTTTCCCCTTTCTTTGCCCCCTGCCCCACCAACTTAAAATCTGCTTCGATATTGTCACAAATTAATGTTTAATTAGCCATCAAGCAGAGCTGATGTTCCCTGCAGAGTATTGCTGCTTGCAGAAAAAATGACAGCTAAGAGAAGATATCGGATATTTCATCATCTGCCTCCAAGGGGAACCATAACTGAAGAGTAACCAATTACCCCAATACAGTTGCAAAGTTTAATCGATGTAGAAACCAAAGAGCTCATTAAGTGTCTGCTGCAATAAAGGAAGACCTTCCCATTGACTCGTACAACTTGAACGTTATGTTTATGAAAGATCCCAGGGTGATGTCCAAAAGCAAAGACTCCATCTCCCCATCCTGGACAAGTCATGATCTTCCTCTTTCCTTTTCTGCTGTAAGAGAAGAGGAAAGAGGAGGATGCCTCCAACAGCAGAGGATGTGTCTGACAAGCCATGAATTACACACACCTACACACAGGGTAAACTGTCGCATCCAGCCACTCACAACTCTGGATTTATATTTTGTTGGGGAAATCGACACCAAACATGCTGCTTGGTGCCACGCCATCCTGAAGCAAGGAAAGCGTGAAGCTGAAGATGATTTTACTCCTTTCAACACTTCTGGTGACTCTGGTACCGAAATACCATGTCCAGTTTGGAAGGCAGAGTTTTAAAAACTTCAGAGATGCCCCAGAAAAGCAGAAACAGCTGACAAGGAGACACGTAAAAAGCTTACTTGGCTTCACTTGTGGAGGAGATTGAGTGGCTCGATAACAATATCTAAACAGCTTCACAGAATGAAAACACCAGATACCACAAGACTGTCCAATATAGCAAAACAGAAAAACATGCTGCAGCGGGGAAGCCAAAGCTAGGGAAATTCTGTTTTGAAATAACAGAGATATTCACTTATACATAGTACTGCAGGTAATTAAATACTAGAAGAAACTTGTAAGATTTCTCCATCTCTTGATGTCTGTGGATCAAGGCTGGATGCCTTTGGTCTCCCTGGATGATCAGGCAAAGCTTTATGATCTGTGATACGCAGGGCACAACTGACAACTTAATGGCTCTGTGTAGCCCCCACATCGACAGAGGTGAGAAAGCGACAGCACTGCCACGTTCATAAAGATCTACTGAAATCACTGTGTTTGTACCACTTTAACTGGAAATTAAATTTACATGAACAAAATCTCTCTCACACGACTGTGTATTGTGACAGTTAAATGAAGAGCTTTTTAAAAGGGACATGTCTCAAGCAATTTTAATCAAAAAAGATAGGTTTTGTTAAAGCTACCAATTTCAGAAAATTAAGGTTGACTAAAACTGTTTTTAAAAACTCCTCTTGGAATTTAATCACATGTTGGAAACCCATATGCAGCTGCTTGTATCACCTGCAAAAAGGCTGTATAAAACATAAGCATATGCTAAATTTTACACGTGTGCTTAAGTTCTATCAACTTTAATGAAGTTTAAGCACACAGTCAAGCTTCTCCAAATTTGAGAAAGCCTTCCTGAACATGGGCTGTGAAGCTATTAGGAAATCATCACTAGAATTAAAAAAAAAAAAAGAGAGTCATGTTAAAATCAGCCAGTCAATTTTCACAGCCTGAATAAGTTCCAAGTGCAGAAGTTAAACATATAACACAGTTGTGAATTTGTTTGCTTGTTTTGCTGTAATGGGAAGGGGCGCACGCCAAAACGTTTGCAAGGATTCAAGAATTTCCCAGCGAGCCTGGCAAAATGTCAGCAAAATGGATGTATAAAACTACATGAAAGTCAATGGCTCGGGTTGGGCTTCTGCAGAAATAAGTCACGGTAAAAATCTGGTATATGTCTTTCAAAGTTGAGAGGAGGCAAATCTGGACTCTGCCTCAGTCTGCATGTTTTTCTGGGGTGGCTGATGGTTGCAGTCCCTGGTGTGGGAAGTCTCAGCTGGGCAGACCTGGCGGTTCTGATTCATGAAGGAAGTTCCTTGCTTTCAAGAAGTTCACAACCACATTTTCTATACCATTTGGCTCACTTTTACCTTCTCTTCAAAGCTGCCAAATGTGTGTCTGGCATTTGATTTGGCTGGATGACCGTGGATTTTCTTTCTTTTTGAGCAATGACCTCCTCGTTTGAACACCTTACCTTCTAAGTGAGAACCTCACCTGAAGAAATTAATAACATGAATTACACAGAAAGCTAAACAAGTAACTTACGCTGCCCAGAGACTGCTGCAAAGCCCTGTAGAGAGAATCCTCAGATCACTCCCAGGTGAGCTCTGAGGTTTATTTTGATACTGTCCATATACAGATCAGTCAGTGTAAGTTGCTGTTTTTCAATAAGAATTGATGCATCAGAAAATGTGGCATCTCCAGTACACATTAGACCTCAGGAAAATAACTTTTAACTGTATATCTGCTTGAGGCCAACACAGCCATAGAAGCCAAATGGGATTTACTTCTGCAAAGAAAGCACATTCCCTACCTAAACATCTTTAAGATGCTCACCCCGACCTTAGCACTGACCAAACACTGCTCCCAGAGGGCAGCCCTACCACCACCCACAGGGAGCACTGACGTCCCAAAGTCTGCACAGACCTGGGCAGTGGCATCTTTTGGGAACACAGAGGGATATCACAGGGCAGAAGTCGGAGAATTTGAAGAGGCAGAGGGAGAAAGGGAAGAGTGACTCAGAAGTGAGTGGAGTAACAGAGCTGAAGACGAAGGCTAGACCTGGGGTGTGACAAGACGTGAGGCTGTTTCCATGGCAAGAGAGACATGGAAATGAGGAGAGGGACCCTTGAATGAGAGGAGTTTGCACAGCAGCTCTGGTGGAGCTGTCACTTGCTGGCTTCAGCAGCACTTGGGAGTTGCTACAGCTGTCCCCAAAATTTCTTTTCTTTACTTCTCACACCACTAAAAACAACACTAAAACAGTCATATGATGATGTCCAGATATTCTTCCTTACCTCTTTTTTTTGTGTGTTAAAGATAATCTAAGTCCTGCATTTTCAATAACAAATCAAAACTGAGAATACAGTCATGGGGAATGGTCCCACAAAGATGGGAGTTTAATGGCAGCAGACACTTAAAATCATGCCTGTCTTTTTGTCCTGGAACAAATTCCCCTAGCTCTGGCTACTGCAAGATTTCTCATTGGTATTTTCTAATACCTTTCAGCTTGCTCAGTCACTGTGCCACATGCTCTTCACAGAGACGACATTTTCTGACAACAAAACCACCCATCATGGCAGCTGAAGCTGTTTTTCACCAGTGATGGAAACTAAAAAGTACAGAGACAGGAATCTGCATTTGAGCCACTTCCATTCTTGGAAATTTGATGCTCTCACAACTTCTCCGTATCCACATCTCATTACTGCCAGGCAAAATTTGTATCAAAAATAGGATGAAGCTTGCCCTACTCTCTGAACTATTCCAGGGCTGTAAAACTTAATTTAGACAGACAAGCAGATCCTCCAATCAGTAGAGCTGTATTTCCTTTCACCTTGTTTGACCAAAGCTCATTTCTGTACCACACAGCACCAAAACCAAGGTGGGAATCTGACTCCGTCTGCTCTGTGGCATTCCAGCCTACCACCGTGCCCAAGCTGCATGGAAAGACTTTGGCTTTCTAAACCACATCTTCCAATCCCACCCAGCTTCATAGAAAAGGCATAATAATTTGTCTGCTGCAATTTTTAGAATTCCTTCTTGCTACTGACAGTCTGTTTGTCTTAGTCTCGCCACTGCATTACAGTTCCCTAATGCAACACAGGCTACCCAGGATTTGACACAGGAGCAACAGATCTTGCAAGAGATCTTTCCTAGGACCTGCTAATCCAACATAAGATTTGAATAGTACTCAGAAATGAGAAGAATGGAAATTTCTTCAATTCTGGTCATGTTATCTCACTGTCTTCCGTCTCTCTGCTCATCTGCTTTGATGGGAGAATTCCCACATCTTCATTAACTTTTTATTTTCCCTCTGCTTAAATAATTCTACCTTGGATACAGTGATGTTTTTACTTCCTTTTTGTCTGTCACAGGATGATACTAGTTCTGCCAGGATAAAATTGCCTGCTTTTTCTGCATGCTCTCCATGCCTCCCCTATTACTTTCCACATTCATGTCTCTACTATCCACAAGCAGATAATCCAGGTTACAGATTAACCTCTCTGCAAGTGCCAGCAGTGAGCCCGACCCCAGCACCAGCAGTGTGACAATGTCCCACAAAGATGCAGCCACATGAGCCAGGAGGTGCCCACCAGGCCTTGTAACCTCGGGCACAGCACTGAGGGACCACAGCCCACTGCTAGGACACAAGCTGGCACACGTGCATAACACTGCCTCGTGTCTTAATGTGAGGTGGTTTTAGCTTGATGATCTCTGAACATAACAATCAGCAACATCTCTGACTTTCTGTTTCCTATCACAATTTTTTAGATGGTGCCATACCCTTATTTACTTGTGATCCGTATTAGGCTTCTGCTTTCTTCTTCTCCCTCACCTCATCACCCACTGCATGGCAGATTATCAAAATCCACTCTGTTCCACCTCCAAAGGCATCTCCCAGCCTCAGTCACAACTCTCCTGCCAAAGAAGGCAGGAGTGTGCACCAGTGCAGGTCCTGGCGCCTCCTGCATGCTCTATATTAAACAATAGCATAACAAGTACATTAAATAACCAGTAATAACCATGATGAAAATAATGAGCACCGTTAACTGTTTGGATCCTTGCTTCCTTTGTAGCCCTTGCTGAGAGGTTTAGCTATTAAAGGCTGTATTGCATTATAACATTGCCAGGATATTAATAGCCCGGCAGAGAGATGAATGGCAGCTTATGCTGTACAATTAAAACTTTTCCAGTTTACCCTTTCAGTAAAATTTGTGGTTTATAATAAGCATCTTTGTCTATTCTGAAGAGAGTAAGGATTGGAAAGTTACGTAGATGGGAACTGAGGTTCATTAAAGATTTAAAATAGAATGTGGTTTGGCATTGTAAAACAAACATTATAAGATGGGTTGCATCAAGAGCTGCCTAAAAGAAATGCTCAGTGTTCATCTTCTCTTGTGATCTTGGATGTACTGGTCATGCTACCCAGAGAAAGGGGTAAAAAAGCATCAGGGATAAAATGTGAGTGTTTGCTCCTCAGTAACGTGGAGGTCTGCTGAATATCCCCACTCATTTTGCTTTTTTTCTACATATATATATAGCATACACATATATACATATGAAAAAAACATGCATTTTATCTATGATGCATCAAGATATTAATCAACATTGACAGACTTTGTATTACCTGTTTTTCTCACCTTAGTGCCTAGAAACCCCTGTTATAGAGAGGAACACATATTGGCCTGTAGAGACTCAGCAAGCATTTAAACATGCAGAGAGTATATATGTTATTTGTTCAAGTCTAATTCAGAGCACGGCACATTCCTGTCTCTCAAACACACGAGGAAGGCAGAAGAAGGGAGAGAGATCAAAAGCATTCCTGCAAAGCCAAGGTTTGAGTAAGAGGGTTAACACCAGGTAATTTATTTATACTGTTGGACACGGCTTCAATTTAGATAAAAGGCAGTTGCTTATCACATGGATTTCCATAAACCAGGTCAGGAGTCACAAAAAACTGCAAAAGCTGGATCTCAAATGGCAAGTGATATACACAGACTATGGCTTTATTTACAGAGTCACTGGGAGCTACTGGTGCTTGCCCAGAGCCCGGCAGCCCTGCCGGCAGCCAGAGCTGCACCGCGTTACCCAAGTTCCTTTTCAGCAAGCACCTACACCCAGGCCAATAATCCCGATGATTAACAAAATCTAGCACTAGAGGGAGGCTGAACACATGTTCTGCTCTCTTTGGCCTTTTCAGCTCCTCCAAACATCAAAAGGCAGGCGACTTAAAGCAAGCCCAGCACCCAGTCAGAGCCCAGCCGCCACGCTGCCCAGCACTAGATGGACTATTTAAGGCAGCACTGCCTATAGGCAAAAATCATGTTCTTCCCTCTCCAACTATTTGTCAATATGTGCACCCAAAATTAAAAAAAAAAAAAAAAAAAGGGGGAGGGGGGGCAGTAAAAAAAAAAAAATAATTTCTCCGTTCTGGCTTTTTCCTGAGCCAGTGAATCACAGCCCACAAAGAGGCACCATCGCCACCACTTGATGAGAGGGAGTCAGACGGTGAAATGCCTGGCAACCTCCTGCTCTCACCCCTCACATCTATCAACATGTTCCCACCTTCTCCCAGGCATGAGCCCCAGGTAGAAGCAAGCTGAGTCGCTGAATAGCTTTGCAGAGGAAGGCGCATATGCCTTCAGATCAGGTTTTGGCATTTCTCCTTCAAAAATTCCTTGGCGAGAATAATTTGAGCCCTTCAGCTGATTTTCTGTGTATTGCACCAGTATATGACCAGTGAGTCCAGTAAGTCTGAACGTGTGAATAGTGCCCTGCACACGTAGCTCCAACACTGCAGCCCCTCCATGCATAGGTTATATTAAACTATTCTGTATTGCACTTTAAGCAAAGTCTGATTGTTTCTTTACTCTAACCCCCAACCTAAACCATTTCTGTACATCCTCTTTGGTATATCCCAAATTCTTTCTGTTTTCAGCTGCTGCTGGTGTTTACTCATTAAGTTACAGTTCTTACAGTAACGAGGTGGTGCAGACAGAATTGCTCTGGGACGCAGAAGATCTAGGTCCTATTTTTAGCCTGCTGCTGGTCAGCCTGGTGACCTAGGCTAAACACTATCCCTGCTTCAGCTTCCTTATCAGGGAGAGATTTTGAGAAGTGTTTTGTCGCCTGTCAATGAAAATCACAGTGATAACAGCCCTGGATTGCTGGGAAAGAGGCAATCTCCCAGCTGAACACAACCCTCTCCTTTCCATGTTGCAGTAGCATCCAGGCTCCTGGATGAAAATGGGACCCGCACTGCAGCTACAGCACCTGTGGGTAAATAGTGGATATTTGTAAATAGGTGTTTTTCCCTGAAGATGGCTGGTGGCAGGTCTGCAGCTGAGTCACATCTGCTCTGAGCCACTCAGGTCCCGCCCCAACATGAAACACTGGGCTCTGAACCCTTCCTGGTCATTTCAAAGCCGGTGGAGACCTGAAACCCTCATGCTATGACATTGAAATGCCCCCATAACATGCGCGGCTCCAGAACCAGCCATCCTGGGGACGGGACAGAGGGTAGGGACCAGCTTTTCACACTGCTGTGCACAGACCTCATCGCTGAGCAACCCTGCCTGGCCACGGCAGAAGAAATTGCCAGCACCAGGAGCAATGGTCCCTCTCTGTGAGCAAACAGGGCACTCAGGAGGTTGTTTATCGGTTTTTCACTTTTCCTTTCCCTGGCCTAGGCAGAATGCTTGTTTTGAAACTAGAAGGCAAAAAAAAAAAATTTAAAAAAAAAAAAAAAAAAAAAAAAATCTGCCTGCCTCCCAGATCTATCTATTTCCCTTTGACAAACAGTGATTTCATTTTTCTTCCCGTCCAGGACTCTTTTTTTTTTTTTTTTTTTTTTTTTTTTTTTTTTTTTTTCTCTTTTTTTAAAAGAGCCCCATCCCACGTGGCAAAACGCCTTTTTTTCCTTCTTTTTTTTTTCCACCCGCCC
>JANHGN010017608.1:93920-118018 GCA_024605025.1 Megaceryle maxima | reverse complement strand
AAAAAAAACCAAAAAAAAAAAAAAAAAAAAAAAAAAAAAAAAAAAAAAAAAAAAAAAAAAAAAAAAAAAAAAAAAAACACCAACCAACAACAAACCCAACCAAACCACATGCCAACAATCATCTGGTAATTTTGTTTACTACATGGAAAGTCAATAGGCAACGTGTACCATGGCAGCTTACTCATCCTCACCTCCACCTTCATCTCACCACTCAACTACCCAAACCCCTGGGACTCACTGGAAACAATTCCCAGCAATTTTTCTATCTGTACAACTTCAGCCAATACCACCCTCCCGCCACACTGCCTTCTACTGCAGCTAGCTGAGATAATGAAAGAAGCAGCCTGTGAAACTTTCAAATGTTAATTAACTTTGGTGTTTAAACATACAGAGGGAAAAATGACCGTACGATTAACTTAAAACCTCTAGGTACAATTCCTCCTGCAAACGCAAATCCAAAATAGCTCTGCTGGAATCGCTCTGGATTTCTTCCAGCATTACTGGACCCAGAATAAGGTATTAAAGCTTTCAGAAGTAGCAGATGAGACTCTGTTGGGGACAGAGAAGCCATGTGGAAGAGTATCAGTGGGGAGATCCAACACTGCTTTGCCACTGGAGCCTGAGCTGAGGCAGCAGCTCAAAAGCCTTTTTTTTTTTTTTTTTTTTTCCTACCTTTCAAGATGTAACTGGGTTTTACCACCATTTTGGGCATAGCCAAGTGCTTCAATGGGACTGGAGCTGATCCCTTGCATTGCCTACAAGTTTGTGACCTCTAAAGAGAGTGGCATTGGGACACCATGTACGGCTCATCTCAAGTGATGCAGTTTTTGTGAGACAGCTTGATTTAGCACAAACAGATGCTATATTTAGTGACCTGTACACGGATCTTTCACTCCAGCTACGGTCAGCAGTGGGGAAAATCCCACCCACTTCTGGTTCACATCAAAACTCACTGACCTCTGCCTCAGAACATCCCAAAGGCAGTAATTAGCACGAGGGTAGGAAACAAGGGCTCAGTTCCCCAAATTATGCAAAGCCCGAGCTGCTTCGTCACAGTGGATACCCCTCATTGTGAAAGCAACGCTTCTTTTTTTAATGAGACTGCAATTTTATTCAGCTTGTGTCTGTAGACACTTAACCATGCCATCCTTCCCAGCAAAATGCAACCGATGCTCCTGCAGCCCTAGAGGCCACAGGGTGGGAGGGGGAGGGCAAGTATAACCACATACTGGGTTGTTGCCCCCCATGCACATCAGCTGAACATCCTACACGTCGTAGGCTTACAGTAGACACCGCGAAGTACAAAGGCATCGATACAAGGCTGTGTTTCGATTCTTCGATTTACTTTTCCATACGACTGTGTGGTAAAGCATTTCAGCTAATGCCCCACGCCAACCTCTCTGCAATAGAGATGCCATTTTGCTCACCTCAACAACACATTTTGTAAACACAATGCGAATGAGCCAGATCTGCTCCTGCTCAAATTATGTTACATGTAGTGGTTATCCCCGCAACGCTGATATCTGCTTAGAGGAGAGGTCTGCTAGCATCAGAACTCAGCTCTACAAAAGTAAATCAGTCTTCTACTAAAGCATGGTGAAGGACTAAAGTTGAGTCAATGCAAGAAACAGCCCATGGCACTGTAAAACTTCAATTAAAATCTGTGCTAAAACAGTGGGAAAAGAGCCGTAAGTTGAACAGAAAAGCTCTTAAGTCTTGTTTCTTGACATAGACTTCTTTTAGGACTTTGGGGATGTTGCATTGCCCCACTGTGCCTCAGTCCACTAGCACATAAAGCCTTCCTTTGCCTTCTCTCTATTTTTTGTTTGAAGACATACGGACAGAGTCCATCTTACTTGGTCTGTGCAGCAATTAGCGTGATGAGATCCCGCCTTCTGTTGCAGCTGCTCTGGTCTAATAATGGGGACAAAAGTAGTTCTGAATGACTTTTTAAAAAATGACAGTAAACAGCCTGCTGAGATGGAAAGATTTCAACACAAACAACTGGAAATATGCTGGAAATCAGGGCATCTAAGTCAGAAGAGCAAACAAAATCCTCAGAGGGGAAACATGGGCTGTATTCCACACACCATCCCTTTCCTCTGCAGAGTGAAAGGTCCGTAAGACAAGTCAAGGAGGGAAACGTTGCCTCACGCAGAACAAAACTGAAATGAGATATTTGTTTATTAGATTATGGTTTTCAACTCATTTGTTCATTGCTAAGAGCTCCTGACAAGAGTTGATGTATGCATTAATTTACTAAAGAAGGCTGTTGTGAAGGAGTTGAAAAAAAAAAATCAGCTAAGACCTCGCTCTCTTCACTGTTGTTGAGTCGCACGATCAAAACCAATCTGGGTTTTTGGTCAGCTTTCTGCCCTGAGGAGGCAGCCAGGGAAGATGGGGACCATGTCCTTCAGATACCTAATTTTTTTTCTCCAACCAAACCCTCTCTGTGCCTTAGTGATAATATACAAAACCTGCACTGATCACAAAAAAAAAAAAAAAAAAACATCTCCCATAGCTCTTCACTGCCAAAGGACTTCCTCAAGTTTTGGAAGCTGCGGCCAACAATTTTTAAGCAATCTCAAACTTATCTTTACCCATAACTGTTTGTGTGTTGTTTTCCCACTTTGGGAGTGAATTGGTCAGAAGAAACCCAATGTGCTGCAGCCTTGCCTTGAGCATCAGAGCCAACAGTGGCCTGTGCTGCAGAACATCTGGAAGCACTGGATCCATTCTGCTTGCCCAGCACTCAAAGGAGAGGGACAACAAAAAAGCCACTTCTGTAACTAGACCATTTCCCTAGGTGATGGGGTTAACCTTCCTGAAAGGTGTCCTTTCACAAAGTCTTCTACTGCTGGCTTGAGAGACTGGAGCAAGAATATGAAGTGGGAAAAGTATGTACAGCTCTCAGGTGAACTGATCAAATCAACTCCCATATACTGCTTTTCAAACTAGCTCATTTAATTCCTCCCATTCTCTTCCCCCTCCTCCCTAGATAAACCTTATAAACATCCAAACTTGGAAAGATTAAAGTAAAGCATGTCTTTATCAGATGTGTCTTAGTTCACCATTTTCACCAATACAAACAGCCCTTCCTTCTATTGCAAATTAGTCAGTGCTACTGGGGAGCAGAAAAAGTAGCCAGGTTTTCTTCACAGTACAAAATTAATCACCTTTCTATTCACCCGTATAACAGTTGAATAAATAATTAGATCCTCAATCTCTGAGCATAAGATGATAAAATGTTGGATAAACAGAATTTACCTCTATCTTCTTTCAAAGTAACTAATGCTCCATATCTCCATATATAATTTTATAGAAGTATATATTGATATGAAGTGGTGGTGGGTTTTGTGGAGGCACTTTGGTTCCTTTCACTACTAGAAAAGTCACACATGATCTGGCTGGAACACAGAAGAGAAATGGGATTATAATCAAAAGAAGGGGAGGGAAAGGGGGAAAAAAAAAATAAAAAATGGGAGGGGGTGGTTTCTTTCTCTAAGTAGATTCCACCTGGAGGTGCTTGGTATCCTCTCTACTGTACTTCTGGATAATAGAAAAGGCAGAGGAAAAACAAAATGATGAAGGCTTTCTCCTCTTTGAGATTAATTTTATCTTAAGACACTGATGATCAAGCTTTCTGTACCATAGATCACTGCCCAACATCCCAAAGTTACTATACACACTTACATGTGTAGTTATTGCCACATTTTGAGCAGAAATGCTTAAAAATTTACACTCGTGCATAATTCAACAAAGTAAGTGGTTAGGAAACATGCTAAACTGAATTTTTACATAAGTAATTACATTGATATTTTCCATATTACACAAAATTCCCCTACCAAGAGCTGCCCCATTATTCTCCTTCCTGGTCAGAGCCCAGAGCACCGTGGTGGGGAAAGCAAGAGCACTTCCCATCAGGAGCCTCCTAAAGTGGGCAAGGAAGAGGTGAATGACAGAGGCACAAAAAGGACCTTCCCAAGGATGAGAATGATATTCCCATTCATGACACTGATGATGTTAAAATTAAATCTAAATCCCTAAACTGCTGCAGGCAGACTGACTATTCTCGGAAGAGAAGTAAAGATAAATGGTGGCAGTGTGGTACCTCTGCTGGTTTCTGGGGGACACATGGCTCTCACCTTGCATTCCCAAGAGGAACAACCATGATGATGTAGTTAACCAAGCACACATTTCAAGCTTCTGACCGCTGTGAGAAAACAAGACAATCAAACCAGCAGTTTTGCTGTAACTCTGCTCAGCACATGGTGCCTCCCTTACAGAGAAAAAGTGTTAGGGTCTGGCACCAGCCCAGGATAACAGAGGGTGCCCCTGCAGTAAAATATACCACACCAAAAGTAGGGTCAATTATTTGGTGTAAAGAAACCTGGGCGAGATCATTTTCATATTGAATTAAAACCTTTCTATTTAAAAACTAGAAAATGAGTTCCTGCAATTTTTGTGGAAATTGTTAAAAGGAAAAATGAGGAAGAGAATTAAAATATTTGGCAAAGACTGTGGTTTGTTTGAAAAGCCAGAGATTTTATTCCTGAAATAAAAAGTTGTGGAAAAAGAAAGTTAAAGAATTGTAGTAATGTATTGCTACAGTTTCCTGGGTAGACTTCTGAAACCTTCACTCTGAGGTTTGGTTTTCCCTTAGAGCTGTTACTTGGACAATTTTAGGTAAAAAAATTAAATGAGGTTAGGTGGGGAACCTCTGTTGATTTTCTTTCACCCTAACTTCTTTTACAGCTTTGCTGCAGGAAAGTGCGGATCCATTCTTTTCAGATAAATGATTGATCTTGTTTCTAAATTCCCACTCCAATATTAATAACCTCTCAGAAAACAATTAAAATGGATATATTGTTTGAGTCTGTGCTCAGGGAGCAAAAGAAGAAGATAAATCTTCTATAAGCACAAAAAACTATCACACTTTGAGGCCTGCTGCTGCTTGCCATGACAGGCAAAGGTTAGTCACTGTAACATATGCACCTCCCCATGCTACCACAAGCACATGCCTGGAGCAGTGAATGGGGAGGAGAGAGTGCTTAGCAGCACAGGGGAAGTGTGGATGGTCTACCTCACCTCCTATCAAAAATCCCTCCATCAGGGAGATTGAAAGAGTAAACCTTTTCCTCCATCAGACAGAAGATGCTGC
Source organism: Megaceryle maxima (assembly GCA_024605025.1). Taxonomy (NCBI): domain Eukaryota; kingdom Metazoa; phylum Chordata; class Aves; order Coraciiformes; family Cerylidae; genus Megaceryle; species Megaceryle maxima. Next base: position 112,857 of record JANHGN010017608.1, on the reverse strand, counting down.
AGGAAGGAGAACAACTTCCAGTTTGATCTTATCAGCAAGCGCAAAGAGACAGAGAGACCCCAATAGGAGCTTTGCTCAGAAATTATTCTAATGCACAGAGATACCTGATGGGCTGAGGCTTTATGATGCATCACAGAGCCCACGTCATTCAGAGCTCCTTATTAGCCCAGTCTCCCTGAGCTCTGAGAATTTTGTAGCCAAATCTCCACTTCATGAATCACAACAAGGAGAGTAATGTCTTCTGGGCCAAGTGCTCTGGACTGGCTTGTCCCCACACTGCTCAAGGTTAAAGGTCTCAGTAGCAGACTTGGTTGCATGAACAGTACCCAGGTTCTGGTCTAGATCTCCCCCGCAACCTAAGCAGTGTCCTGGAGCTGGAGCCTATCACTACTCTGGGGATCTTCCCCAGTCCCAAGTGAAATAATGAGAAGGTTGTGTTGCTGCTTGCCAACATGGTGTTTTTACAGCACAAGGAGAGAGAATGGTCTCTGCCCTGGGAAGAGTGCACATGGAGATACGCAAGGGTGTGGAGTTTTCTCAGAGGACCATCTTTGGCATGGTGAGACAAACTTGAGAGTCACAGCCCTAGTTAGTGTCTGCCTTGAGAAGATGAAACATCCTCCTTTGGAGAGCACCAATCAACTTTGCTAAGTGAAACCAAACAACAGCAGGGTTTGAAAACTCACACTGCAATTTTGCAATGCATGACTTGCTGCATGCAGTCATCCAGGGTGACTGCTTTATGCAAAAACAAAGCTCATTCCTACAGGATTTAAACAATCACCGTCAGATTTCCTTGATGAAAGGCATCCAAGTGAATAACAACCTTATTTAAAGAGAAAACATGTCATGTTTGGGTACCTGGGCTCTCAAGAAAACAAGTAATCAAGAACACACCTGAGAATGATCTGGAATTTCCCCATGTTTATCTTTCTCCACCAATGGAGAATTTCTAATTTAAAAATACAGTCATAACCTGGCTTTAAAATCCAGTACCGCAGCTAGGCAGAACCTAAAGATGGATTTTGAAGATCATTTAAGGAACAAGATTCTCTGCTTTCAAGAGACTGAGAGATTTACTGTATATCCTTATTGGGCTGTGCATATCACGTCATGTTATGGTGATAAGCATCTTGCTTGATTAAAATCTTTAATTCCACTGGATTTAAAAGGCTAATTTGAGAGCCACTCAGTCAAGAGCCCAAGGCTTGAGCTGATCACAAGCACAGAACAGCACACAGTGACTGTTGCACTGTTATCTGCTCCCCTCTCCTTCAAAATCTTGCAGCCAGAATCATCCAGGAAGGATAGGTAAACTAAGGTGTGTGTCAGGTCAGCCAGTAAAATCTTTCAAGGCAATGGCTCTGCATTCATCATGAGAAAGAAAATAAAACCCACTTTGGCTCTCCCTTACTATATATTTAACATTTGCAAGAGAAAAATCAGATGACTGCTTAAAGCTTGGGATGATGCACGCCATTTTCAAGCTATTCTTGAGTGAAATGTTTAATGTTTCATGTGGTTTAGAAATGGCTTAAATTCCTTGCTGAATTTTTCATGCCCATACACAATTTAGCCTTTATCAAAAAAAAAAAAAAATCCCCTTCAATTATGTACTCTGCAGAAAATGCAGGAATTCGTTGGAAGGATTCTAACTGCCTTTTTTTTTTTTTTTTTTTTTTTTGGTTGTTTGTGTTGTGTTGTTTTTGGGGTTTTTTTTAGTTTTTGGTTTTGTTTTCTTGCTTGGTAGGAGTCATGCACAAAATATATTTACTTAGGTATGCCCACTGAAGTTATCTGGGTTTTACCACTCATGCTACTCAGAGAAAATCAACTCTGTTTTCTTTCCCTCTCTCTCTCTCACTCCGTGCCTTTATTTTAATTGAGGGGAATGAGAAGAGAAAAGAGCACTGGATAGGGGATACGAGGTTGCAAACTTTTCAACAGACCCTGCTTTTTACACTGATACACTATAGGGAGCTGTAAATCTGCAGCAGCGGGGCTGTGAAGCAAAGCTGGCAGGAGGGTGGCCTTTGGGCAGTAAAGGCTGCAGAAGGGACACCATTCCCAGTGCAAGAGTTGTGTCAGGAAAACAAGCATGAGAGCACTGCAATGTGCCAGCTATTCTTGGAGACAGAACAGCCCCTCAGGAGCTATTGAAGGAAAGCGAAGTGAGGACAGCCCTCAGACCACTCTAACCCACGTCACAGGCATCCCCAGGAACCAAAAGCCACCCCCCCCTCCCCGTATTCTGTCCTGCCAAGCAGCTCAGGCTGTTGATACCATCTCTCTGCAGCTTTTGTTCTCTGAACACCTTCATTTTGCTGAGCATACATCCCCTAAGGTTCCAGGAATATAAACATAAGCCACGCACAAATATTATTTTAAAGAAGTGATTCCCATAGTTCTCCTATTTTTGGAGATGCATCTTAAAAATGCTTCCCTAATCTACTGGAACAGGACCCATATTATCTCTTCATAAAAAGAATCCAACTTCTAGGCTTCTAAATTCATTGGTAAGCAGTTCAGACTTCCTTTTATACTGTAAGATTTCCTTCCCATAAGACACAAGATACATTGCCTCAAGGGAAAGGCAGCTTTATGAAGAGGAAGCTATCCGTGCCAGAATTGTTCTCTTCCATTATTTGCAACATCCTTTCTCCCTCCCATTGTTTTAAGAGTTGGTCACCAGAAGAAACACCGATACCCTCAGCAAAGTATCTACCTGCCAAGAGCCCCAAACAACATCTGCACTTCTATAGAGGTTTCTAGATGTCCAAAAACATGTTTTCTGTGCATGTCCTTTATGCAGTTCTGATAGAAACATGCCTTTGCTAATAGACTGACTTTCTGCTATTGCCACCAGAACAACATCTGAGGAATGGATGGCTCACCAGTTATCTCCCATTTACATATATTTTTGTAGAACTTCATTGAACAGAAGGACAGAGAAGGAAAAAAGAGAGCGAAACACCACATTCAGAATTGACCAGTGTTACAGGGAGGAGAGTAAAAAACAATAATCTGGTCTCTGCTGTTCCTACATGCAATCCAGAGAAAAGTTCCCCTCGTGCATGCATGTGCTTACATATAGTATGGACTCAGCTGCATCCTTAAGTTCAAATTCATGTTTAAATGTTATGTCCCACAAGCCTTCAGAAAGCATGTGTCAAATTAGGCATTTGTTCAAACGCTTTGTGAAGCAAAAAGATCAGTTTACGTACTTTCCCCAAAGATTCCACTGAAATGAGGCTGAATGGTTGCAGTGGTACTTCTCAGGAGATCCCCAGTTCTTCCCCAAAGCATTCATTTGCTAGGATTTCACTCTTACACATTCAGCTTTGGGGAATCAGTATGGGACCAGGGAACTTGCAGCATTAGAAGTGACACTATTACCAGGACTAGCTAATGTAACCGCAAATTCCTCCCACTGGTCCAGACCATGCACCCCTCCAGGGCCACTGACACCTCAATTTCTTTTAAAATTTCCTCTGAGGGTATATCTCCCCAGGTTCAAGCAGACAGAAAACCAGGGGTCCTCTAAACTACTTGATTTGGGACAAAAGGAATCTACTGCAAGGAGGACTGAATGGAGTTGATAAAAATAAGCAAGTATTCCCAGTTTTACTGCACTCCTCTCCCTGAAGTGAAATGATCAAGAGGATTAATTTTACAGCATGCACAGTTTTAATGTGAATAAAACGAAGTTGCATCTTAGCTTTTAAGCAAAGACCAGATGGAAAGTCTATCATTAGAAAAGCCAAAGGGAGAATACACAAAGTTCGCTCCAGGACGGAAAGGTCATTTCTAGTCATCCTTGTTTTAAATGTTCTCAGAAGCACTCAAGCTTTTTGTAATAAGACTGTTTTCTTTCAGTTTATCAACTTGATTTCCTCCAAAATAAAATAAAAAACCCTCCAAAACAAAACAAAAATCACCACACAATACAAGACAGAAACTTTAAAGGCAGGCGCCAGCTCTCTTTTTTCCTCTCTAGAGCAAAAGAGTCATTAAATTTTTAATGAATTATTGTTTAGATGACAAGAAATGCCACAAAGATGATCTGTTGATTCCACCCAGGGGTGTTTACTTAGAGCTTCATGGGAAGATTTATGAGATGACAGGCAACAGACAATGTGTCAATGAAGTCTGAGAAGCAACGCTTCGCTTATCAGGTACCGATGTCGATGAAGAACATGTCAAGCGGATGAGAAACATATCAAATTTCACCATTATGTTCAAAGCAATGTCCCAAACCCCCAGTGCAGACCATATGCCAGCTGACCGATACAAATCTACCAGCCTGTATACATTATAACTACCATGCTACTGGTCATAAGATCTAAGAAGCTCAGTAGGGACCTTTTTAGGGCTAAAGATGCTTTCTTAACTCTAGTAGCTCACATATGATGACTAGGAGGAGGCAAAATTGTGACTGCTGATTTTCACCAGAGTTATTAGGGTGAACTTAAGATAACACAGTGCTTACAGCTTTACTCCAGTTACTAACTCTCACAAGAGCTAGTAACACTCAGCTTCAACTGAGATTTCACCAGTCCCTAGTCTCTACATGCCAGCTAACTGTGAAACAAACTCTCTCCCCATTAAGATAAGCCCACAGCTGAAGTACACTATGTGAGTAAGCCTACTGGGGCACAGCTTCCAAACCCTCACAGGAAGATATTTTATCAAAGACAGAAAACTCCATTCTCTTATTTTCCAACAAATATAAAAAACTACATAGATATGATTACATAAAATTGGCATTTTCACAGTAAACACATCTGTGTCCTGGTGCAGATTATTCCAAATAAGAACTGGAGCTACTGGCTAAAGCTGAAAGCATTTTTAGTTTGCAGGCTGTGCCTTTTCTCAGTTCTGCTGGGCCAGCCCTGACAAAAAGGATCTGGCTTCAGGACTTCCTTGTGCATAAATAACAAACTTGTTTGTAAGGTCCAGACAGCTGCATTTATGTAAATTCACTCAGAGGACCTATCGCTGACCTAACTGAGTGGCAACTGGGCTGTGCAAGTGTCAGAGGGAAATGTGACCTGTGGTACTGATGAATGAGGGACAAATGGACAAAGCCAAGATTTCATTCTCCATCAGCATGCTAAAAAACATTGGGATCCAGAAAAAGATGTTTTGTTGTTTCTTGGCCACTTGAAAATGGTGATTATTCCATAAGAAATCATTAACAAACAAGCACAGACTCCTCCAAACTCTCTTTAGAAATCTCCTTTTCAAAGCACACCCTCATTTTCATCATTTACCATTTGCAACAAAGAAGGAAAAAAAAAGGTAAGAAATCTGAGATGATCAAACCTTCCCCCCAGTCCCCACAAACAGACATTTGCTGCCTTCCAATAGACTTGACTAATCACCTAAGTAGCCAAAAGATTTCACAATTAAATCCTTATAGAAATAAGATGCCTCTTCCTGCTCCTTCTGATGCCTCATGAGTTTTCCAGCTCCTCATAAAAAGCTTTCGTTACTCTGAGCATGATGGAGACAGAACAGCTACAAAAGAAAGCTCTGATTTCAGCTCCATCCCCGTCACTGACCAAATGCCCAGAACCTTCATCCCTGTTCTTGGACCAATGGAAAAAAAATAACAAGAAAAGGTGAGTTTGAGTCCTAGGATCAGAGCTGCATTTGCTGGACAGGTTTGTTAAGACTCTGGAGATCAAGCAGATAGGGAGCCCCACAATTCCCTTCCCTCAGCCTCACGTTTGTGGTGACAACTGCACTTTCCACTGATAAATTGTGACCTTTAGGCCCTGACATTTAGGCCCAGATTTTCCAACTTGTGTTACCTCCGCCTCCAGTTTCACAGGTGGAATTCATAGCACTTTAACGTTTAAATAGTTGGCGGTGTCCATTAAACATGAGCTCACGTCTTACCCAACCGGTTCTTAAAATGGAATATTCCTGCTCTGGAGACCCATGCCATGCTGGATGGTCAACTGACACGAGGTATTGGACGTACTATATATCTTGGGAAAATCAACGTGCCAAGCAAAAGCTCATCTCTCAGAATAGTTACCCTACTAGTTTCTTTCTCTTTGATTTGTTTCCCTATCACAGTTACACAACACATTCCCACTGGGGCAAAAGGGATCACTAGCAAGAGCACTTTTGGACACATAGAAACAGGTAGCACTAAATGTGCACCAGAAACAGGAAGATTAATAGTCTTCCTACATGAGAAGGCACAGAAAGGTGAATGAATCCTCCATTAGCTTGACTCAGTAATATCTCAGGAAAGTACCATATACTCAGAAGGGAAACGTGGTGGTTCAGCAATAACTTGTTTTAAAAATCCAACTGTGATTGTAGGAAAAGAGCTCAGCTGTGATCATGTATCACATCCCTTGTCTTGGAATAGCTGCTAAATTTAAAGTATTTTCTGTCTGGCCAGCAAGAACGATTTACTGGCATGGAGAAATGTTTTAAATATCGAGTTTTCAGGCTCAGCCAAACTACTCGTTCCAGAAGCTCTCTCAAACTCTTCTCCCTAATGAGGGAAGTGAACAACTGAATGAAATCTAGAGATCTAGCAGCTGGAGATCCACCAGCCTGACCCCTTCCTGCTGCCACAAGGTCATTTCTCCCTCTTGAGGGCATATGTCCTGGTTTTACGCAGGCAGGCTGAGCGCCCGATGCGCCAAGAGAAGTCACTCAAGTATTCTCATGTTACAAACCCAACTGCCTTTTCTGCTGCCAAGAAGGGTTGCAGGCTCAAACTCTGCAGGACCACTGTTGGCAGGGACGGGTTAACAAGGCAAATCCAATTATGAATTTAATCTAAATCCAAGGCATTGAACAGACTAAGCAGGAGATGAAGAATATACTGCAACACTTCATAACATTACCCATTACAACTGTGTGGTCTCATGTCGATGCTGACACTGGTGGAGATGCAGGCCAGCTGTGATTTTACCCAGCTCACTCTTCTTTCATGTGTAGCCTCTTATTTTTACAAATTCATTTTTACCTAAGACATCTTTGTCAAACCTGAGCTCCCAGTGCAATTTTCATTCTACACTTGCAGAATGCATTCTGTCAGCCAGGTCCTACTTCTCCTTGGGCACCACACAAAAAAATTACAAATGGCTCTATCTGTGCCCGGTTGGTACAAAAAGTGATACCAAAAGGACCCAACTACAAATGCAAGGTCTGTGAGATCATGTTGGTCTCAGGACAGTGAGGGGTGGCAATTAGGAACATCTCTATCTGTCAGTCAGAGTCATTCAATGAGCACATTACTGAGAGGAAAGATGTCACTTTGAAATGCCAATTACAATTATCCAGACCCAAACTGTGCTTCAGCCTCCTCTGCTCCCTATGTCTTCATCTCTAACAACACAGAAAGGTAAGCTTGAGCAACAGGAATCCAATTTTCATGAAGGAGCCTAATCGTACTGGAGTTAAATGGTTTTGCAGAAGTTGGGCGCTCCACACTGGGGGTGGCCTGGCTGCATTGAGGAAGTGCATGGTGTTGACTTCCCAAATTGAGTCACCATTGTAAGCCCTGGGGAGGTATTTATAGAGTTGGGGGAAAATTTCCAGGAAACATCATTTACTGGCACTTACAAAAATAGCAAGGAAACTCTTCAATTACTAAACTTTTAAGGAAGAAAGTCTTCCTTCTTTATGACAAGGCAGAAGAGCAGCAGCCTCTATGGTTTGCTTGGAAGCAGTTACAATTAATATTGTTCTTTATCTGACTTTTCCCTGACAGTAGTAGATGTTGCTCCTAAGCTATTAATTCTGTACAGCTGCAAGGTTGTTTTTTTTCTCTTCTCTCTTCTTCTGATTATTTCCAGGATAAGATGCTGAAGTCAGCCTTGTCTCCAAAAACTTTAGCAATTCTCTTCTGGAACACGTCTGCAATACCAGCCGTAAGTTGAACTCAAGCCCTTGCGCGCAGAGACTTGAGCGAACCCAAGTACCAAAACCAGCTCAACCACAGCAGCCCAGAGGTCAGCCTGAACCCTTTACCCAACTGTCTAGGATGCCGACTGGGGGAATGGTTGCAGCCTTCATTAAACTACAAGAATCTACAGTTAAATCTGTTACTGGAAGTCAACTATCCCCTGCAGAAGTGAGCTGATCCCTCTGCACAACCAAGACATTTCCTGAGATCACAGAGCAGACAAGAGCAGAGGAAGGGCACAGATTAGTAGCTGCATCAGTCACCTAAAAGTGTCTGTTCCCCTCCCACACGCAAGTTTCCTTATGCCTCCTCAGAGCCAGAGGCTAAGCTGGGCTTTCAGAAACATTTTGTCCCTGCAGTAGTTTTAAGGATGCAACTGCAAATCTGGGGGAGGCTCAACCATCTCAGAACATGCACCTTTCCATTTAACATAAATGGATTTGTGCTTTTGTTTAGTGAGGGTGGGTAAACTATCCTGGACACACTCCCCTTCCCCTAAGCTGCCAGCATACCCCATCAAGAAGGATGTAGACTAGTTGGCCACAGAAGTGCAACTTTCTGAAATTAAAAAATGCTTTTAAAAGCACAAGATACGAGCACACGAGCTTGTCCCTATCCCACACACAAACTGCAAATGTCTGAATTTATTACTATGACTTCCAGACTGTCCCGACCACCGCCCTCCCCTCTGAGCCCAGGGACAAGTGTTGGCCAAACAGTCTTTGAGAAGGCCCCAAAGATGTTCCCCTACATGTCTAACACAAACCAGTAGCTTCAAGACGACAGAAAAACAGGTAATGAGGTAAAGGCTGCTGGCATGAACCTGACCAGTACCTGCTCTGTTTGACCTCTCAGCTGGGCTGTCCTGGCATGACTGTTGAGAGAGCACATCAGGTCCAGCTCTCTGCCAAACTGTCAATCAGCACAACACGCAGTCTGTGACACTCATGGGACGTGACACCCCGTGCAATGCAATGGAGAACCAACAAGTTTGTTTTGTACATGCCACCGCGGCGTCAGCAGATACAGCAACGTGCCTTGGCTAGCACTGACATGGGAAGCATTCAAAGCACTTGCACAGAGATAAGAGACTCCCCTCATCTACTGCCTGAGACACACTGACCTTCCCTCCCTCTCTTCTCCCTGGCATTGTTAAAGATAATACAAAAATCTGCCACTTATTTTTTAACACGTTTCTGTTTAAGAGGGGGATTTTCCCCTCTGTTTTTCTGAGGCCAATTAAAAATAAAAGTTTATGAGGAAGACAACAAGAAAAAAAAAAAAGTGTCTGATATCGTTGGATCCAGCCTATAAGGATCTCACACATAAAAGAATTATGTCCCTGAGCACTTTCCAACAGACTTTCAGAAAATTTCATCTTTCTACTTCCCTGGCTGGATAGTCTGTTTGAGTAATTTTCTCCTTCTCCTGGGGCTGGTTGCTAAGAGACGCGCTATTACTTCTCCCTCTCTTATGACCCGATTACTGTGATCAGCAAAGACAGCGTGCAGACAACAGCCTGACACAGCTCATACAAGAACATCGGGCTCGTTACAAAATGATGGACTGTATTAACTCTCCGCAGCCTCTTCACTCGTCATGGCCTTTGCAGAGTCTCCTGGCACAACTGGGGGCTTTCACTTCCCCAGCTTCTGAAGTGCACGTTCAAACATTTTAAATCGCAGGACTGGGAAGGGAGAAGAATGGACTTTTACCTCCTGTGTTTCACTGCCTGCCAGCCAGAGCCGTGTTAATGGATCTTCATGGAGAAACCCTCCTTTCCTTACCCTTCCCTAGAAGCAGCCCAGGAATTACAATTACCACTTTCTGCTCTCATGCAAAAAACTTTGCAAATATGTAACACACGTTGGGTTAGTACCTCCCTTTGAAAAGTGTGAGGGCACATCGTAAAGCCGCTCTTGACACTTCAGGGGCTGAGAAGTGACCTGGCCCTGCAAAGAGCTGAGCTGGATTGCTCTGTACGAGGAAAGCAGCTGGCAATGCACTCAATTATAGGTGCATGGTGGTCCTGAGGAAGCCACCAGGATGCCCAATGTTCACACAGAAACAGTCACAACCTGGCACTGTTTCCTTTGTAGAAGAGCCCTAGATGATGAGGCCAGGTCCCATATCCCAGAGGATATGGGAAACTGGGAGCTCAGATTGTGAGCTTGCACTGAGGGGCAGGTGAGGCAAAATGTTAAGGAAAGCTGATTTTGTTGATGTTGTTACCAAAGAATAGGTCTGCTGCCAGCTGGTATGGCTCAGGATGGGGTCAACACCCTCACAGACCATCAGTCCCCACTTTGTAAGAATTTAACCCTCATCACATTTACTTTTTATAACATAAATTTCAAACTTCTTAAATTTCTTATATTAATACTACTTTTGAAAGACTGTTTATTAAAACTGTTTTAGTACTATTTTCCTACTCTTGAGGACCCCCTCTTCCACTACCAGCTCAGGGGTGGGAGAACCCCTGGAAAGACCCTCACACCACAAATGCCTGGACGGTTCAAAGCCCAATGCCATTGCAGAGTACCTAGAAAAGCCAGTTGCTAAATCTTTCCAAGTGGATCCTGTAACAGAGGAGACCCAGGTGCACAGGTCCCTCCTCTTACAATTAATCCTCCCCTCCAAGGCATTTCCCGTAGCGTCAGTGCTTGACAAAACATGTGCCAGTTCTCAAGTCAGCCCTTCACGCCAGGCTTTGCATTATGGTTTGGTGACATCTAGACTAAACCAAAACCTTTCCTTGTCATTGTCATCACAGAAATTAAGAGTTGGAAGAGACCTGGAGTCTTTTTCACTTCACAGCTCCTCAAATAGTTTGGGCGCATCCCCATTCAAGCTCCCGGAGCATGCTTGCACCTTCTTCCATGGCTACAACTTTCCAGCATGTGTGCTAGTTAAAGGAGAAGACAACAACAGAGGGGCCATTTTTAGATAGTGATGTCTGCTTATAAGGAACTACATAAGATCCCTTCTCACCCCCTTTTACATAACCATGCTCCCTGGGCCAGCCACAGGACTCTCAGTCCCACTCATGGACCCTCAGCTCTTGCACTGAGTCCATCTCACCATGCTTTGCTTAGCAACAAGCATTTTGGGCCTTGTATATGTAGTCCAAATTGTAATTGTGTAGCATTCACTGCCAAAAATTCCTGCTCTTTGGCCACAAGTACTGCTTCTGTGGCTTCAAGAGTTGCTCATTCATTCTTCTAGCCCTTTATTAGACCAACCTGTAATATAATCCAACAGACATTTATTGGTTGCTCTGACTTAGCAGTATTCTCTGTCTGGCAGAGTAAAAAAGCTTTAGGCTGAGAAAATAAAAAAATATACGTATAATCCTGTATTATAACAGTTTTCAAGGCATAGAAGAACTGCACTGTGTGAACAAGGGCAAAAAAAATAAAAGTATATTACTTGACTGTTAGCATCATAAAACAATTGTTATTATTTAACTGACTAGCATCTGGAGGATGTTAAAATTTCAGATTAAAATAAAAGGGACAAGTGCTGCCTGCTTGAATTCAAGCTATTTCTGCATTAACATTGCTCTCTTGCTTTAATTGAGCACTACAGCCTTTTAAAACTATATAGAGGACAAACATTATCTTTTTAAAAGTAGGTTTGATATAGTCGATGACAGATGTTTGCAATTTGAGTTATAAAAAGATGGCTTCATTCCATTCAAGTGTATGTCAGAACCATCTTTTTTTTCCTCTTTTTCCCTTCCCTTTTTTGCCCTTTTTCTTTATTCTACCCAAACTACTGTGGTTCATAGAAGAGGCCACTGCAAAGATGAATCACTATTCAGTGTTTGAAATAATGAAGTGGAAAAATTAAATATAGTATCTTGGAAGAACAGACAGACAGGAGGAAAAGAAAATGAGAAAGAAAAAAAAAAAAAGGCATGGCAGAAAAAATTAAAAGCCTACCTGCTGAGGAGTGTAATGTTTGCTTTATGATACCAAATAACAGAGAAAATACGAGCTCACTCACCAGAATGAAAAACAAGGCTAGACACTACTTCAAGTAGTTCCCAAATAAGAGGCAATGTGTTCCAGAGCCTGTGAAAGTTTAATATTTGTAATTCTAACAAAGCACAGTCAGAATTGTTAATAAAACCTGGTGGCTTGACTTGACATTTTGTGAACTACAGATAAGTATAATGGTTCAATAACAGTTTTTATGCACCTGTTTTTTGTTGCATTTTTTCTGGTGCCAGTATCTGAGATGGTGTTTCAAAAAAGAAAACATTCATCCTGCAAACAAAGCCAAGAGCACAGACCTACATATTTGTCTCCAGCAAAAAAAGCAGATGCAGACACTATTACCCTGCACAAGCAATAACAACAATTGGGATGTCTGCAATTAAAACAGAAGGACCCACCCAGAGACAGTTTATTTACACTGGTGAGAATCACAAGTCCTGACACTGGTCACTGTGTACAACTGGGCAAACCTCCATGCCTCCATAACTCATAAGCTATCAAGTAGAGGGATGCTGCCCAGGCATAGACATCAGCTTGGTCTCACACCTCTTCAACACAGCTCAGCTTGCTTGGGGCAGTTTAAATCTGCTATTACACAAATGAGAACCACCACTTGTTTCCAACTGGTTTCACTTGGTTCTTAACCAACAGGGAAGAGGATGTCATTAGAGAGAAATCAATGGAGACTTCCGAAAGGCTGCTCCAAACTGGTTTGCAGCTACCCCTTAATGAGGGACCCCCTCCTTCCCACTTGTTTTGCAGGGTTCAGGGGCTTTGTTTGTGCTTTAAACGCTCTTGTGTAGAAGGTAGCAAAGCCACCACAAAGAGGCCTGGAGCTTAAAGTTCATTTTCACTGGCTGTATTTTGTAAGAGCCTGTGGATGATGCCGTTCTGACACTAATGAATAAAGCATTGCTTCATCGGCTCCATTTCATTCAGCACAAGAAACACATGGAAGAATGAGAGCAAGGATTAAGGACTTTAAAGTTTATAATATGCACTTACTTTCTTGAAAAAAAACAAGCACTAATGTGGGGGCTGCACTTCAGGCACAGTCAGAATGATTTGCAATAGTAAGGTTACCTCTTTTTTCCCACCGTGTTTTTCATCTCCACAAGCTCAATCCTGAGAGGGATGGGACCATAGCATCCATTGCAATGACAGGACCAGAAAATGGTTAGAGCACTTCTCAGCATCTGAGCACTGTCTCCTACCACTGAGACAGTGACTCCCGCCCCCCGACCAGAGCATCAATGATGTTTTTTAGCTGGTGGTGGAGCTGAGTGAGGCAAGAGGCAGAGACCAGCAGATCCCACTGGAAAAACACTGGTACACACAGGACTCAATTCAGCATCAAACCAACCAAGTAACAATGTATTCCCATGCCTCATCTGGGCTGCAGCAACAGTCCACGTGCATAACTCGCAGCACGTGCAAGACAGCAAGCCTCTGCTTCCACTGCCATGGAAGACTCAATCACATTATCTCATGTTAGCATTGGCCGAGGCACACACAAACCACCACCGGCTGAGACAGCTCGCTGCTCCCACCCCCCATCCTCCTTCCAACCACATGCACGGCACTGCAAAAGCTCATGAGAAGCACCAAGAAGCAGGCGTGCCACCTCTCTGCCTCTCAGCTGACACAGCTCTCCCACTAGCAATGATTCCTCTTGCTGTGGAGCAGACCCAGCACAGACAACCAGAAAAAATCCCACAGAACTCATAGAATCTCCCAAGTCAGCCTGAATTTATTCTCTCAGAGCTCTCATCCAAGTAATGAATAGACTCTGGACCTGGTTAGCTTCTATGAAGTACAGAGCAGGGAACAGCGCAGCTAAAACAGAGTGTCTAGTCCAATAAATGCATAGACAAGCTTCAAATATTAGACACTTGTGATCGCAGCTGCTGTAGACAAAACCCTCTAGGTATATCTGCCTATGAAAAAAACAAAAACAAAATAATAAACAGCCTGATAGTTCATGCTCCCAGTCCCCTGCAGATACAGCAGAATGTAATTCAGCACTGCTCAAGAGCCTCCAAACACATGAAGACGAGGTGGGCAGGGAGAGTCAAGCCCTGGGAAACCTGGATCAGCTGGGTTCAAGCATCCACAACCATGTAATCTTGCCCTGGAGCTGGTCCTGCTGTTATGCCTTGTCTCATGAGTCACTTGCCCTCTTCTTCAACCAAGGTAAATAGAAGGAGATGGTTTAAGAAAAAAGTAATGAAAACCTCAAAGACCTCTGCATTAGTTTGCTGTTCACCAGATCTAAAAGTCACGCAAGAAAAGGAAGAGAAGGGAAGAGATAGCTTTGATTCTCATCCCTTCACTTACTTTCCAGTATTAAATCCATATGAACTGTTTCTGCAGGTACTATATTCACCAAGGGCAGCAATTACAAGGAAAATACATTAGGACTAATAAATACTGAACTTAGAAGGACCCAGCAGTATAAGTATAAGCAGTATAAGTATAAGTATAAGAGGCTAATTTCGCAAAGCATCGCTTCAGAGGGTGACAGAGAAGCACATCCAAGTGCTCTGCAGCTCTGTAAACCAAACATCTGTCCCGGGAGGGATGCTGTCTGCACATCCATTTCTGCCCAGGGTCGGCACTGTGATACCTCAATCTGTCTCAGGCAGCTTGAGAAACATGAATGCTTAGATTTGTATAAGTGAAAGACATTGCAAGAATATGAGGAACTTGGTTTCTTGGGAGTGGAGACAGTCATCTCTGAAGAAGCAGAAGACCTCCTGGGTGCCAAGCAATGATTTGACACTTCCCAAATGAAAGGTGAAGGATGGACTTGTTTCCTTATCTGCCACCATCAAATCACCCTTCTAGTGACCACACACAATGGCAGCGGAGATATATTTGACACACAGGGAGCTGTGGCAGTGCCTGTGAATGCTGGATTGGAAAGCCCAACCCTGCAACCCAGATGGGCATGGGCAGAAGCCTTCTAGGGCTCAACAGCTGTGATCAACGTGTACCAGCACAGCGTGGTTTCTCCTGGACCTGCACCGCTTCATGTCTGCACAGTTTTATTTGGAGGGGTAGGGGAAAGACAAGGAAAAGAGCTTATATGGTTATGAAAGCAAGCATGAAACCAAAAGGATGTAGATCAAAAGGAAAATCACACTACAAGTCTTGCCACTCACTGCACTCAAGCCACCTGCCAGCCTGAAGAACCCCAACTCAGGCTTTTTCTGAGTGCCTCAGGCCAACAACAGGTTTTAATGTGTCTTTGAAGCCCATGATTTTGGCCTCACAACCCCTGGCAAAATCCCAGCACACCCTGACTGCCCTGCCCAGTGGCCCTCATTTGGGAGCAGCTGCCACTCTCCTCCCTGTGCCACAGAATGTGCAAGCTCATGCTGGTGCCACCACCACCAGGCCGATGGCAGTGTGCATGAAGCTGGTGGATTCAACCATCACCAGCCTCGCTTTGTGCCAGACGCCTCCTTAGACAGCCCTGGAGGGCAAGGGCCTGTTTTCTGAGACTAGGGAAAAGAGGGGAAACGGGAAATTGCTTCATCTACAAGTTAGAAATCCTTTCCATCTTCCTGAGCCCAGCACAGATAGGAACAGCTGTGTGGCAGTGTTTCCCCAAGGCTCCAGCTCTGTTGTAGACGTAGAAATATCATTTTAAGTGTAAAAGCTGGAGAGAATGAGAGAAATAAGGGGCAGAGGAAAGAGGGAGAGTAACCATAGAATCACTGAAAGCATTGGGTTGAAAGGGACCTTCAAAGATCACTTATTCCAACCCCCCTGTGATTGGCAAGGACATCTTCCACTAGATCATGTTGCTCAAAGCCCCATCTAACCTGACCTTGAACACTCCCAGTGCTGGAGTATCCAGTGTTTTTAAAAGAAACAGAATTAATATTGTCTCCTTGGAAAAAGGCATTATTTTACTTAAGAGATTCTTTTTCTCGGTGAGTACAGAGGACAATACCCGTCATGCACGCCGTTGGACACAGTCTACTTCTGAACAGAGAGGGGAGGCAGGTAGCACCAAACACATAAGCATAGAGAAAGAAGCCAAATATAAGAAGTGGACTGTCAGGACCCACAGCTGGATGACATCTCATCTATTTCAGGACTCATTTTCTCATAGCATGAAGAGAAGATGTGCTCAAACTTCAAACACATCCTGCTCCATCCAAGGATCACCCTTGGCCCTGATTCCACTCTTTCAGAGCCACTGCTCAAATGTCTGGGCATCTAATTTTTATTACCAGTCTAATTCTCTAAGAGCTACACTTCCTCCCCATGCATACTTGTTTATCTCATAGAAAACAGACTCAAACAGCTCTCCCTCCTCTCTGAAGTAAATGCAGAGTTGTGTACAATGTTGGGCACCTGTAGGTCCCAGGGACTGCAGTGCTCATGCCTCCCAGGATCAGGAAAGGTTAATCCCCCATGAACTGTCACAGTGGGGAGCACCAGCAGTAAATCCTCCAGAAACCCAGCCCAGACCACAGCAGGTAGAAGTCTGGTCTGGTGTTTCTAGGACCTGAAAAAACACAGCTGTGCCTGCTGCTTCAGCTGGCTGCACAGCAGAGACCTGTGCAGGATGTTAGTAATAGCCATAGTCTTTATTATTATTGTCATCGTCATCATCTTACTACTACTACTGCTGCTGTCATACTCAGGGGCCCCCAAACAGATCCCTGTGACAGCAAGACATGGTCTCTGCTTTGATAAGTTGATAAATCGAGTTTGAAAAAAGTCCCAGCAAGTCAGCCTGGCAAATAGTGAGGATGGGGGCTGGCTCTGCTAGGAAAATTGCTCACTTAGCTGGTCTAAACCACACAAGCCTTGAGTGCTTCAAGTCACATTAAAATGCTGCTGGTTTATGAACCATTGACTGTTGCAGTTTCATCATTTTTGCAGTCATTTAACCATCTCTAACTTCTTTTTAGATGCCATTGAGTTGCTTTTAAGCAGCACCTTCTGGATGACTTTTGTGCAGGTGGAAGGAGAGAACCACACAAAATTAAAGTCAAGGTGAGACCAAGGAAATGCCTTGGTAGGACACAGAGGGGGGTACAGCCAATCCCACTCATGCATACAGGCCGCTCCACAGCCTGTCACTTCAGTGTCTTCCCCCTACGCTTTCAACGTGGTCACAAAATAAACCCACAAATGTGATCAGCTGGGCAGACCCGCTACGTGCAAGTGACATCCCTACAAAATATCAACGGTGAAACACAGGGCCAGAAGATGCATTTTCCCAAATGTTAAAAGCAACAGACTGAAGAAATTACTGGGAACAGAACTTGCCAGTCTCCCAGAGAGATTCTCAATACCACCTCTGCAGCCCGTGGCAGCAAGGATCCAACCCCAGCAACACAGCTGGGGCAGGCAAGGCTGCTGGGCTGGGATGCGCCCAGCCACTTTCCGCCACATGGAAGCCCTGGGACAGCCCTTCCCTGAAGTGGCACCTCTGCTCTCCAGCAGAAGGATGCTGGGCTCCTTACTACCTTCATGCCAGGTGGAAAACCCACATGCCTCCAGTGATGCTGCAGAGGCAGAAGGGCTGAAAACGCATGGGGGTGGCAAGGGGATGCTGCAGCTCCTTCACCAACAGATTCTCAGCTAACCAGATGGGAAAGACCTGTGACCGACAGAGAACAAACTTGGGCAAAATGACTCACAATGCCCCTTTAC
This sequence comes from Megaceryle maxima, assembly GCA_024605025.1. Taxonomy (NCBI): domain Eukaryota; kingdom Metazoa; phylum Chordata; class Aves; order Coraciiformes; family Cerylidae; genus Megaceryle; species Megaceryle maxima. The sequence continues at coordinate 95,238 of JANHGN010017608.1, read as the reverse complement.
GCAGAGAACTGGTGGGGCATGGAGCCATCTCCCAAGCTGAATTATTGCTGCAAAACCAATGATCATTGAAAAAACAATTAGGGAGTCTGGAGAAGAGAAAGGAGACAGAAAAAGTGAATGAAGCATGTTGGGCTAAATATTTTCTCTCTGTCCTCCTCTAGGATCCCAGAAGCCTCACGTTCTTAGGGTTATGTATGGCTGGGCTAACAGCTTTGCACTGACTTCTGACATTGACCAGCAGCGTGACACCTTCTGACAGTGGATTAGTTTAAGCTGCAGGAGTGCTGTCACATCACTAAGCCAGTCCCTGACCAGGTCTTGGCCAATCCTTACCTCTGCCAGACCTGTCAGATAATGATGGGATCTCCAAAAGCCTAGCACCATACAAGTCAAGGGATTGGCACTGAAGAAGTCCCCCTGTGAGCTCTTGGCACCTCCTGGTTTCTAATAGAGCTGGCAATGCTCAGCTGCTTGCAGGACCAGGTAGTTAGGATTGCATGAGAATTGTCTGCATGCCTTGTCTCCCCTTCTCAGCCTGCAGTGCCTGCTCTGCTTTTAGGAAAAGCCTCCTTCCTCAAATGCCAAGAAAAAAAGAATTTTTTAAGAAGGTTATAATGTTCCTGAGTCACATATATTTGGATCTACAAACATTAAAGTACCAACAATTATGGCATACAGAAATTAAAAAAAAAAAAAATAAAAAAATCAGTGGCTGATCAACAACAGTTTTCCTAGAGAAAAAAAAAAGTGTCATTTCCCATTATTATTTTTAATTTCAAGGCAATTACAGAATTAACAATTTTCACTTGACTTGAAGGTGACATTTTCATTTCACTTCAGAAATGGATTATTTTTTACTTTTCAAATTCCAAATGTCTTCCTCTTACTTGCTAATGTTTTGTTACTGAAAGCAACAGAACAGGTGCATATGACTTCACTTTTCCCCTCCAACACATTTTCTTTTTTCGTTCTGAGTTCTCTGAAGTTAGAGAAGCAGAGAAAAGATAAAAAAAAGTAAATACTTGTCAGACTTTTCCAACTTCCCTACAAAACGTCCTTAAGTTTAGTAAATCTTTTAAGTACAAGATTCAATATGCTGCTTTGCTTTTCTTTCTCCTTTCCATTATTCTGTAGTCTTTCTGAAAATACATGTGCTTTCAAAAGATAGAGTAGAAAAAGCAAAATAAAAAAAAAGATACAGATTACAACTATCTTATTGCACTCAACACAGAAGAGGGAAAGTGGGGATGGAACAAAGCAGGAGGGAGCAGGGCCATCTGCAGCCAGAGCAGGGTGCTCAGAGCCCCAGCCAACCTCC
>JANHGN010017608.1:53551-93820 GCA_024605025.1 Megaceryle maxima | reverse complement strand
CCTGTCATTAATTGCTCTACCTGCAAACTTCTTACAAATAAAAAAAAAAAAAACAAAAAAAAATAAAAAAAAATAAAAAGCTGGTTTGGTAATTTTTTTTACTACAACTGAGTTCTTCTTTGGGGAGAGGATAGAGAGAAGGACAGAAAAGAGTTTTCCACCCATTTCTAACCACAGTAAATATGGAATATTTATAGTAAATAAGGAATAGAAAAGTCGCGGCTCTGCTAAGACAGAAACCACTATGTCCTAAAAACTTGGCTTCCACTTTGTTTCTGCTGCAGTAAGATTCCATCACACACTCTGCTATCAGCTAGGGGCATCTTAGGTGTTCAAACCGGCAGGTTTCCAGTAACAAACCCCAGAGGTGCTCCCAGTGCTGTGCTCCTGCTGCCGGGAACTCCCTGCCTCCATGGGTCCACAAGCCAGGAATCCAACTCCCATACTCACTGCTCAACTACCTGAAGAGAGGACGACTTTTATATCAGGAGGCAGAGGAAGGCTGACACACAGTGATTGGCAGGTGATTATATTACTGACATAACAGCTCCAGAGGCTACTGCAATGGTCCTGTAAATATCCTCATAATTACACAAAATTATTTCATATTCAAGAGTGTTCCATGGTAGAGGGAAAAGAAGTAAAAATAAATCAAACCAGACCAAAGAGGAAGCTCTCCTAGACCCCTTCTTATGCCCTACCACTCCAATTACACCTCCTCTCCCACAGCTCAATCCCATGTTTGTAAAGGATTCTCACTGTGCTGGGATGAAAGAACCAATACTGAAAGGGGTTGGTCAAGCCACAGCTCCTTGGGTCAACACATGCCAAAGACCAAACAAGCACAACCCCTTGAAGAGTACCAGTCTTGGACATAAGACATCTGTTTCCAATTAAAACCAAGGAAGATGTGTCCCATGTCCCCTCCTGCATCTCTCAGGGGTGTATTGAACCAGAGCAAGGGTAAAAGATACCTCCATATTCTTCTTCATTTGAACAATATTAAACAGGGAGGCTCCCACAAACTCATTGAAAAAGAACAGCCTGCATTAGCAGTAAATTCCTCTGAATTAGACAGTTGTGGTTCCTTCCTAAAAAATTAAATACTTACCATCACCTCCCGGTTGCTTGTATGGGTTGTACTTTGGCTTGGGTGCAACAACTGGGGCAAATTTCTTTGGCGTCTGCTGGGTGGACACCGAGATGCTGGGAGTCCCAAAGGTATGTGTGGTCTCCATCCTTGCAGTAACATGACCAACAGGCTCATTGGTACTCTTGGGTGGAAGCCAGGATGGGTGGGACATGGTTCAGACCTGAGCGAAAAGGCAAAGAGAGTCATGCGTAGGTTAGGAATTCAGGCTGAGGCAGTAACAGTTGCAAATCTACTGCTTTGTGGGTTTCTAAAATCAAATCTACAAAACCCTTTAACATGGTTTAAATATACTGGTCCTAATGTATAGGACTTAAGATACAAACTTGCCTATCTTTCCCCAGGAGGTCAGAACTACTGATTAGCTCCATCCCTGGTGCTTGCAAAGAGCCTTGCTATTTTCCTCTTCAAACCAAAGCAGAGGGAGGCTGACACCCTGGAGAAGCCCATCAATCCCACCATCCATTTGGCAAAGCAGTGATATATTCGCCTTTCCCTGGTAGGCTTTTTGAGTACATTAATGTATAACAGTGCAGGTGCTCTGGGAACAAGTGTAGTCACAGACAGGCAGAGATGCTTCCAAAATAGACCTTTAGCACTTTTCCACATGGCATTTAGGACCTCGCGTCCCAGTCGTTTTCATTCAAACTTTTAAGAGAAGGATTTCAAAAGCAGCTAATCATTCTTGATGCCTCCATTTCTGAATGCCCAGCTTAAGATATTTTAAAAGCCTGTCAGTTTTGAGAAAATGCCAGAAACACACAACTGCTGACAATCAGGCTCCTTTAGACATCTCGACTTGTGTAGCAGAAAACAGAGGCAGCCCAAATCATTACTTATTTATGAAAATCTTGGCTTTGGCCTCTTAAAAGCCTACATCACTTTTGAGAACTGGACTGAGACACTGCTGAAAATGTTGCCCACAAAAAAAAAAAAAAAAAAAAAAAAAAGAAAAAGGGTTCACTGAAATGAAAAAGTGCTTTCCACTGCACACAAACCACACTTGCTGGGTAGCAGTGATGGTCCTACAGTACCATCAGATGGTCCTACAGAGCTCTGTTTGGGAATTGATAAAGAAATGAAGACCCCACACAGAGAAAAAACAAAAATAATTTTGGAGCTCTTGAGCACTGGGTCACTTCGGCCCACACTCTGTTTTGGTGTCAGGACTCCTCAAGGACATCAAAACCAGAAGGCAACTCAGTCAGGAAAGATGTGTTTTGATCATGGAAAAAGATCAGTGCAAGACATAGCACCAGGCCATGGGAGACATTAGCAGACTGTCACTGCAGCAAAACACTTCCATCTGGGAACAATGGGACAGAGCAGAGAGGCTGCTGGATTTGCAAATGGGTGGTCTTTAAGTGTAGCAGCAAGTTCAACCTGCTGGGGCTGAGATGCAAGAGAGCTGTAGCTCTGCCGAGAGTGGGAGCAAAGGCTGCATTACCTGGTGTGAACAGTCTTCTGAGCTCAGGGTAGGAAGAGGAAAGGGGCAGACAAAAGGTGGCCTCTAACAGGTGTAGACCCCCCCTTGGAGTGAAATAATTTCCAAAGTCCACAGTGCTACAGCTCTAAGTATTGTGACAAAGCCCCATGGTCATGCAGTCTATTCGAATGGTGCATGAGGAGCTGTTTCCAAAGCTAAGTACAGCCATGTACAGCTCATTGATACCACGCAGGAATGCGGCCACAGGTCCACTCCCAGCCTACCTGGGCATACTCTTGGTACCTTCACAGCTAAGATTTCCATGCACACATGCTTCTCAGAGAAACAAACAACAATGAGCTCTTCAACCATCCCCTAGGATTACACAGAACATTGAGGGAGGAAGAAGGCACATCTAATAGCATATTTAGGTCTACCTAGAGAAAACAAAGCAGAAAACACACTTCATTTCCCCTTTCTCCTAGTTTGGGTTCACACATCACTAGAAATGTCAAGACTAAGCTGTTGGGATTTAGGAGCAGAGCCATTTTGCCAAGTGATCCTGGCTGGCAAAGCATCTGCATCCCACAAGCTTCATGGTGGAGCAAATTCAGTTGTATCCTTTATCAAAGAAGCCAATTAAAATTCCTGGGTGGAAATTAGAGAAAGTAGTCCTGGGGGTTCCTGCACAGATAGCTTTGTCCTATCAATTTTCTGTTAGCAATGCTGAGTCGGTCTGGGGGAAAGGGGCAAGGTCTCCACATGGTAGTTTGGGGACCGTACCTCCAGTTAACACCAACAACCATTAATACTGATGTATACATATGTGTGCTTATTCCACCTCAATGAGCTTACTCCAGGTAACAGGCTTCCTACTTGAGGAGTCATTTCAACTTGAAGTCTCAATGTTTGACCCAACATTAGGGGATAGAAAAGTTGCAGTCATCTTTCACCTCCATCGCTTCTTGTGTGACGGAGAAATTGGCAAGTGCCAAACATCAGCCCCAACCCTTGTGGCTCTTCCTCGCTCTGCAGTCTTAACTGGTGTGCACGCAGCAGTTTCACAATCTGTACTACTGGAAAATGAGCCTGTTGTGCCAGACATCTGATACTAGTGAAAAGAAGCCACTGGGACTGGCTAGAAATGAGGCAGATGGGGGCATGGCAGGAGCCCCCTGGAGATGGGCAAGTATCCAAGGCTAAGCTGCAAGGACGCAACCTTCCTCCCTTATACGCCTGCCTTTCAATCTTACATTAGCAGTGCAGAGCATCATTCTGAAAGCAAGAAGTGAAAGGCAGGTTGTCCCCACAGGGCCAGAGAGGAAACCAGCCACGATGGGTGGGGGCAGCGGACACATGAACCGCACTCCCACCGCTTGGGACTTCCCGTTACCAACACCAGCTCTGGGGGACCTAGAAAATGACTACCACTCGAGCAGTAATGTTCACCTACGTTGCTGCCTCCTTCTCTCACATTCTTCAAAAATGTAACAAGCAGCAATAAAACTTGGACAACTATCTAAGTTTTAAGAGCAGAAAGCAGTTAGAGTGCTCAGCTTTAAGAGCTCAACAGGACAACTCTGCTTACATCCAAACATAACTGTATCTTGCCCATTGCTAAAAGCATCTCGGAGTTTTACTCTGACAAATTTTCAGCACTTGGCTTGACATCTCATATGAAAGTGTGTCCTGCTGCATGAAGCACCCTTAGACCCTGGAAATTACCTCCATACTGATTCAATGCAAATAAAATCCCAGTACTGACCAGATTAACATCATTCCTGTTATGGCACCTGTCTAGTTGTTCTTTAACGACCTCTCAGGCTTGTCTTGGTCTGGCTGAGCTCTCATGGTCTGCCAGACTGATGGTAGGGATGGGTTGAATGATGAACTAGCCAAGAATATCTGCTTCAGTAGTCAGGTTGCAGAGTGCTGGGGACAGCTAAGGACAATATGAATCTCAATGAATGAGCTTAAAAAGCAGACTGCTTTTATGGACAGCTTGGAAGCACGAAGACCATAGTTCTGTAACTCAGCTGCTGACCGTAAACTGGCATGCCGCTCCCTCTCAGCCACCCTCTAGTGCCTTTGGTTTGGCCATAGTGGTATTTTTTAATCATTTCCCCATTAGCCTTTTCTCTTCCCCTTTCCCCCCCACCTCGTTTTCTGTTACACATTTACTGCCACTCATTTTTGCTATCTGCCTTGACAATGTTTTCAGCAAGTTCCCTTTCCTTGTCTGTTCCAGCCCTGGCTCCCTTGCCTCAATTAAATTTAGCCTAACTACTCTGCAAAATCACAAAACAAGAAAACTAATCAATCTCTTTTTAACACCTGAAGCTAAACTCTTGGGTTTTCTGTTACTTTCTGCCCATTTTTTTAATCTGATAAGAACCCAAGAGCAAGGCAAAATATAAGGGACAGTAGCCTGCAGATAAGCACAGCCCCCCACCTCTCTCCAGACTTCTCCATGGTGGAACACTGTGGTTAATTCAGACAAAGCCATTAGTGCTCCCACACCATTCCATGCAATATTGCCTGATTTTCAGTAAGAAGCTTCCTGGAAGCAAAACAGATGAACATTTTGTGATGTGAACAAGTAATCAAACAAACACAAAGAATATTGAGCTTTTAACCAATATTCTTACTCTAAACTTACTCTTACACATGCCACCGTCTCTGCGTCATTGTGGTTTCTGCACTTGGACGTGAACCTCCAATAGGTAAAGGCAGTGCTTTTTCTGGCTAGACAGCAAACGCGACCAGCAAGTTTCACTTTTGTCTTTAAGGTGTTTCCTCCAAAAAAAGTTTGCATTTCTGCCTGCCACTCCCACACAGCCATCCTCCTTGGTCAGCAGTAACTTAACAGCTCTGTTCCTAATCTGGCTGCTATAAGCTTTTCCTGTGACTCCTTACTCACCAATCACTCCAGCAATACTCCTTTCCCAAATTCACTGCCTCACCACAGACAAAAATCTCCTAAATCTTCCTTATGTCACTCACTGCTTTGAAAGCCCTTCTCACTGACCATCTCATCTAGCCCTTCTGAACTGTGCAGGTCACTAAACTCTATGCAACTATTACTCCACAAAGCTTTTGTTGAGCTAAAGAATGTTTGTTTAAAAGTACACATAGCCTTAACAGAAAGAATGCAAGTATTAGAGAATCTACCACAGCATCAGATAAATTGTTTGGGCATGAAATTAAGCACCGTAATTACAGCTTCTCCTTTATGTCTGGCTTTAAATTTATCTAACTCCACTTCCAACTACTGGATTTTGTTACACTCCTGTCATCTGCATTACAGACCTGCCTCTCATACAGATCCCTTCAGAAGACAGACAGGTCATTGGTTAAATCAAATAAAAACATTTAATTTAAGTATCAATTAAACTCACTGTAAAAAGCAGACCTGTCTTGATTCATTCATATACATTTACTCTGAACTCTCTTCAATTTTTCAGCTACCTTTTATGAAATGCTAGGTGCTAGCATAACATTTTTTCAAGAATGGTAACTTAAAATAGAAGGCATAAAATGACAAATAATATCAAAGACAAAAAACAGACTGAAATCAGCTGTAGGTGCCTGAGGTTCTGTTATCCTTCCTTCCTTGGAAGTATTAGTCATCACCTACTTTTGGAGGCAGAGGATGAGAACCGGACTAAACATGATAAATAACATTAAGAGCAAAGAGTGAAATCACGCTGCATAAATAAGGAAAACAGGGTGCTCTGGTTCTATCATTAGGACAATCTTAATGCTGTAAATTCAGAAAATTCTAACCATGAAAGAATACACCACAGCAGAGGAACTGGAATCCATGAATCACAAGATGAGACCACATTATCTAAAAATGTCAGACCAGGAATATCAATAGAAAATAATACCAGGCAGTGATAAAAGCCTGACAAAGGGTTGGTTTGGGTTTTTTTTTTGTTTTCTTTCTTTCTTTTTTTTTTAATGTGTGGGCATAAGTGCTTGTTTTTGCTTTTAATTACAGGATGTCATTCACCTTGGAGAAGCAAAAGTAAACCAGAGTTTTGAGTCAATTTAGCCTCACATCAGACAAGCAATGGAAGGGTAGAGTACCAATTTGTCTACTCTTGAAATTGTTAGTACATTCATCTCTGAGACAGGCTGGCTTTTCTGTGATTAGACTGTATCCAAATAAATCTTCATCTCTTTTCATATTAATAACATGGACCAAATACTCCTTGGATGTTGATGGACTTTGCCAAGACAGAAGAATCTGTCCCTGAGTTAATTAAGCTAATGTTTCACAGTGGGTAGCAACAGTGTTTAACAAAAAACAAGCAACAACAGTCTGTGCTTCCAAACAGTCTGCTTTGTCTTCCGTCCCACTACTTCCTAAATCCACCAGCTTGATGTAGGTCCATAATGTTCTGTCTCAGTATCAGCCATGAAGAAAGAGTTAACCATCACTCCTAAAGCAAAGGGATTGATGAGATACAGGGAATCGGGACCTTGTTTGCCAACAGTAGATGCAGTGAGAAAGCCCATTGTGGCTTTTTTCCCCATCCAGGAACAGGATCAAGGCATCCCCTTCCCTGGACAATCTAAATTTGTCTCTAAGGGCTTACAAGACCCATGTGTAGAAAGGCAGACTGCATTCTCCACACTCTCCCTTCTCTTCTGCCCATGTAAAAGAACTTGGAGAAAAGTTTTCATTTCATCTTCCAACTGAGTTATAAAGACCAGCTCCAGCACTGAACCAAGGGAACACCCTTCAGGATGCAAAATCATGCCACACATTGCCCTTTTTAGTTAGAGATGCAATCTACAATACTGGATGTTTCTACTCTAAGCTTATCTGTCTTCATTTTTTTTTCCCCTGAAATTCACAAAAGCACAAACCCAAACGCCCTGCTAAAATACAGTTCTTTGCTTTATCCTCATCACCTTCACTCGACTAATTAGCCAAAAGCAGTAATTGAGGCTGACCAAGGAGATTTGCTCTTTACAAACTCCCAAAGCTGCTTGTTTCTCTTGGCACTGTTCAGCTTGAATGTTAAATGAATTTATTTCTCCATTTATGGCTGACGAACTCTAGCCATGAAACTTTGCTGCTTCTTGTGGCCTCCAAAAGAGGATATAATGTCAAAATTCTGGTCTCATTAGAGATCTTTAAGCAAACATAGGAAGTGCCATAGGTACTTACAAACTCAGCCCAAGCTCTCTTGGGATGTCTTTCCCATATGGTACTACTTATCCTCATCAGTTTTACATCATATGGGAAATTACATGATTTGGGGAATTGGGATTCCTTCTGAACTCCCTTAATCATTGCTGATCTGCACAACATCTCAACACATTTAAGTTCTGTAGTATTAAGTCCAGAGAAGCTCCTCCCTCAGATGCTCCCAGCATCAAACTGACTCTGGACCTTTGTGCTTCTCAAACATCATGACAGCAACCAGGGGAACCACAAAACTGCAGGAACAATTCTGAGCACTGTGTGTGGGGCTGATGTGACCCTCATCACCGGTGAGCAGGGGAGATCTAACAGGAGTCGAGTGAGACATGAAACAACTCCAAAATGTGAAGAAGAAAAATGGATTGTGTAGTCAACCTCCAGTGACTGCCTACTTGACCATATGAAATTTGACTGCACGTGGACTTGGACTCCTTGTGGCACATTTCTCTCCGAGATCAGGTTTCTTTGATTGCACCCATTTAACACTGTTTATAGACATTTCTTGATGCTTTGATTTACTCTTTCACAGCAGGTGTCAGCTGGAAAAAGTTTAACTTTCCCCCTACACTCAGAGTTTTGTCTTCAGCTCAATCCGGTCTAAATAAACAAACAAATTAATAAAATCAAAGTTGCTTCTTCAGTTAAACAGGCCTGAAAGCATTCACCAGTTTCCTGCTGTGGGACATCACTAATGTAATCACAGGAATTAAAAAGAAACCTAGTTAGAGAACTGTTTGTGCTGAATTATTCCTCGAAGCATATAATATACTATCATTTCACTCTGGCTTTAACAGTTTCAATCAAATTTCCATGGGATCCTCCAGAAGACCTGTTTTAAATTCAAAGTTTGCCCTGCTTTGAGCAAGGGGCTGGCTCAGACGACCTCCAGAGATTCCTTCCACAATCAATTATGCTATGACTCTAAAACCCCAGACTTCCAGCTGTGACTTTATCCGCACTCAAAAGGGTTTGCAGCAATATAGCTGTATCTCACTTTAGATATGGCAGCAATATTGCCTACTGGCAATGCCATGTTACAGTCTTTATTCTCTAGTTGCAAATGAACACAGCACATGCCCATTCTTTTATCTAAATAACCAATACTTGGAAAATAACTCCCCCCCCCCAGCATGGCTGCATCCCCACTTTGAGTGTTTTGCCAGCAGATTCACATCAGTTTGGGATGTAACTTTTGTTTTGTGTATTAAAGTCCCTACAACTTCTCAGGCATTACTCAGGCATAACAGGAAGACAGGAAGTCCACAGTGGAGATTGTAAAGACATGATGATAAAGAATGGTCTCTCTGCTACAAAGATGTTTGGCATAGGTTAATGTCACCAGGAATATATTTCATTAGATACCAACCCAATATAACATTCATTTTTAAACCAAAAGTCCTGCTACTGGGACAATTTTGGCATCAACAAAAAAATTACCCTTTCCTAAGTTTCCTTCTTAGCTCATTTCTCCTGTATCAGCTTCAGCAGTGGAAAAGGTAGAAGGGCAAACTAAACATGAAACTTCTTTTCTGTCCCAGTATAATTGCATTAGTAGTTTTGGGATTAGATGCAGGCCATTCGAATTTGAAGGCTACTGCAAAACATACACATAAAAGCCAATGAACAAGATCTTCCTTTTACAGCCACGTCACATCCCGGTGTTGGACAACAAACCAGACTTTGAAATCACAATAAATTGAACTTGACTGGCCCATGTGCATTGGAAAAAGGAGATAGTTCTGGCTCCCTAGAGATAGATAGATCTGTCTAATCTAATACAATTCTAGTGACCACATTACAATCTCACCAGAGAGCAGGCTGATTCTTGACTTCTGTGGTATGAGACAATCCTCAGCCACTCCAAACATAATTACATTGAATAAAACATTAATCCAAGGCCTCAGCTACTTGTGGTCACAACAAACCCCAAGGCAATTGCAATGGAGGAGGTAGACCTGGTGGCCAGCCCAAAATGCTTACTCAAATACAGCAAAGTTTGTGGTTGAGCCCTAAGAGCTGAGCCAGGAGGTAGCTCTGATCCAGCCAAATTTCTTCCAATTCTTAAAGCTTCTCTTCCTGATAACTTGACCCACAAGTTTGTGAGGGTGCTGCTGCACCACAAAGAAAAGTTTGAGATAGATGTTTCAGACTTTTATGTATAAAGTGAGAGAGGAAAATATATTAATAGGGACAGCAAAAGAACAGGCAGAATGATGCACGAAAGTTATTTTGTGATTCTCAGACCATGAGCAACCTTATACAGATACCGTTTTCCTGAACACAATTTATTTTCAAGATCCCTCTGCCAAAACAAGCTGCCTTTATTCCTTCTGTGCCCACATTCATTGTTTTGCCTATAGCACAGTCAGTACTTGGCTTCCTTCTGCAGCAAGGCACTGCCAAGCAACATAGGCTTATCCATCAAATAAAATGGTTAAGGGATTGGACTTCTCAACCAATGGAGACATACTGGAATCAGGCCTATCAACAGAGTCTCACGCAAGAGAAGAGAAATCAGGACAACATGAGATGGCAAGGTTAAAGCTGTTAGAGCAAGCCCAGGCTGTTCAGATGCCGACGCTGGCTGTAAACAAGAAGGAACCATGCAGAAGTAACATTCAGCTCAGCAGTGAGATATCAACAAGATCCCAGTGGGACCAAATGGGACCGTGGCAGAATATTGACACACAGATAATTGTATTATCTTTGCACAGCGCTTTGTGTCTATGTCTCAGCCTGGGGAGAAAGAGCAGAGGAGAGCGGGGAACTGATAGAGAGTGAACAAGGAAACAGTGCAGAGCTTGAGGTCCCAGCCCAGAAGGCTAGCGTGGGTGTAGGTGGCTTTTTTATTTATGATGGGTTCCCTGCACTCCACTTCTCTTCCAAAATAGTTGTGGTTGCAGGAAGAGTCAGCTGCTGCTATCACTGGAAGAAAACATATTTGCTATTAGCAGTCTCAACCCCAAGCTGTCAAGAGGATTTCTGAGAATGGAAACGGAGCTGCAGCTGTATCTGGGGCATAGGATGGGCCCCACTCAAGAAGGATGTGAGTGCAGGACCAATGCTACTATAATCTTCTGACACCTCAAGGGGCTGGTAGTACAAACCAGACTGTGAAACTGTAATACCTAAAAAGCAGCAAATAAATCAATTTATGTGCAGGAACTGTGTCTAGGATCAAAATCTTTAATCCCTGATTGTTTTCCTCCCACTCAATCCACTTAACTTTTCCTCCCCCAGATCCCAAGCCATCCTGGAAGTCACAGCCTTGAGTATGACAAATCCTTGGATGATTTCTCCTCCTTCCTGAGCAATGCACCAACTTGTGCCTTGGTTCTGGCAACTTGGCCCATGGCACCTTATAAATAACCTGGGGAAATAGCCTTCTTCCTATGGAAGATCCTATATCCAAACAGACAGAAGAGTGATTGCTGCCAGATGGCTGGGAACTGATGCTGTGGAGAGATTGCTGATGGAAGCAGGACAATTGAGTGCATGAAAACTGTAGAAAAGGAAGTAGAGAGACCCCTTCTAATAAACAATCGGGGGGGGGGGGAGTACATTTCTCTAAGTTTCACAACAACAGGTGATTTAACAAGACAGAAGCACCCCAATGTATTCTTGTCTCCCTTTTGCAACACAAGGCAAAAATAAAGATTTATGTGTTTCCTCCTTTAAGAAGCTGAAAGCCTGTGGAAAAGAAAAAAAAAAAAAAAAAGGGGGATTTTTCTGGAGGTTACCAAGTCCTGCTCTTAGCAAGAGACTGGACTATCACCAACAAGTCTTGCTGTAGCTTTGTCCTTGAAAAACCTCCAAAATGGGGAATCCCCTGCTACCTGGTGACTTGTTCAAGTACTGCACTATTTTTCCATTGAAAATGTTTTCCCAGCTCTCCAGCTGAATCTCCCAATACCCTATGCATGGCCATGGCATTTTGTTTTACCATATGGACAGAAGCTTTTGGCTCTGTCATCTTTGGAACACCCCTGACAGTAGTCACAGGCTACCACTGGATCACTCCTTTGCCTCCCTGCCATCAGAGACAGAAGGCAAAGCTCCCTCAGCCTCTTCTTGTTTAGTCCATGTGCTCTAGATCCTTGACTGCCTCTCCTCTGGACCCTCTCCAGCTCTTCAACACCCCACTTCAACTGGAAGACTCAAGACTGGATAACAGCCTCGCCAGCAGGGAGTAAAGGTGACCATCTCAGTCTACTGTCCAGGCTTCTCCATATCCAGTGTGCTTTAATAGCAATGATAGCACATAGTAGACACATATTTGACCTGGTGTACACCAGGTCCTTTTGTCAAGGAATAAAGAAGAATAAAAGGCATAATTTGAGATGATGTCTAAGCTGGAGGAGCACATGGGCACATGACTTACCCTACTATCCATAAGGTGACATTAGCTACACCTATGCTATTGGCAATAAACAACTTAAGCTCATTGAGAAGACAGTTGTTCAAATAGGGGTGTTCTGGAAACAGAAGGAAATAAATGGCTGAAGAGAAAAATTAAGACCAAAGAGAAACATGCCATGACACTCTGAAGCATATCAAGATACAGCTCTGTTTTAGTAACCGTAGGGCATTAGTTCTGCTCTGAACAGAAACTTGTGACTGAAGACAAGTGTTTGAGATTAGATTTTCAATTCTTCTTTGAAACTCATAAAACCACTGAGCACCAGCCTAGGAAACTGTTGCTCTTCCCTTTTATCTCAGTGTCCATTCATACAAGAACAGCAGTACTCTTAAGCTCTGGGAGATAACTCAACTGGCACAAACCACAGTGACAGCAATGAAGTTAACCCAGCCAGGCATCCGCACTGGCCTTGCAATTTTGCTAAACAAGCTCATCGCATTACAAAGCCAACTCCAGTTGCTCCACCACTGTCACATTGGTATCTTCTGGTTTTGACCATCCAAATCAAGCATTTGTTCCCCTTCCCAGAAATCAATACAAGTTTTCTTGTGACAAAAATTTCCATACTAGATGGGCCACAATGGCTCCCTAGATGTAAAATGGCTCAAGTCTGACAGTCTCCAGGAAAAAATTACAGTGCTCATCTATCTTCACTGCACCTTTGGGGGGAATGAGGGGAGAAGGGGTGATGCCGGAAGAGAGGAAATGAATCATGAGCACAGGGAATATTTCTGGAGAGAAGGAAGAAACAAACTTTTACTCTATGTAGACACATAGCAATAGACTACTGTGGTTTAGCCACTGCTGACAATGACTTGGGTTCTGCTTTTGGACCATGCCAGGGCACCTGGGCCATGCAGTTGGTAAGAGCATGAACAGCTCTGTTAATCAAATCCTCTCCAATAGCTGCTACCACTATCTCTCAGGCCTAAGGCAAAGCAGGTTCCCACACACAACTAAGCGTCTGGCAAGGCATTTCAGCATGCCTGTGCTGCATAATGCAGATATTTCTCTTTCAAAGTAACACAGCTGCCAACACCTTAATCATTCCACACGGACCTTCAACCCCACCAGCCCTTTAAGTGCTTCATTACCTCCAGCGCACTCCTGCAGAGCTCACATCCCGGGTGAGCTGTATGAGCACAGCTCTCTGTCAACTAAAGAAAGCAGACTGAACTGCGGGAGATCAGAATCTGTGCAAAGCAGGTCTAACAGCCACCATCTATCTACCATCACTCTATTCCTGCAAGTTTGGCCTCGTTTACTGCAAAATATCTAGGACAAAGGCAAGACAGCAACAAGAATACACCTTTGAGACTGAAATTATTGCACATTTCTTTTCATGAGATCCTGTGGGAGAGAAGATGCTTGCTCCTCTGAATAGACTCTCTAAGGGGTTATAAAGACCAGCCAAATAACATACCTGAGACACCTGAGCTGCATGCACATCCCCAAAGCTCTCCTGGTTTTAAGTTAGAAGCTGCTGCCTCATGTCACAAAAATACTATGTTTTGAAATTGTATCGATATGTTCTTGGCACAGAAAAAAAATAAACTGCAAATGCAACCAGTACGGAAACTTGAGCTGCCCTGTATTTCTGCAGGACTTAAAACATAGAGGGGAAAACCTCAGCAACAAATTAAATTGGTCCATGAAAAGATGGAGTCTGTTAGGACTGGAATGCAGATACCTCTTTTGAAAACACCTTAAGTACATGAAGGCATAATCTACCCTTTGAAGTTTCTAGGTTGCTCCCATCAGGTTCCTTGAGATGACACTGCTGGAGACGTCATCCTGAGGAATCACTTCCAAAGCTAGTCCCTTTTTATAAAGCAAGCTACCCTAGGGCCATTTTTTTGTGAAGAAACAGCATCAGGGAACAGCTACACTTGCTCTCTCCACGCCAGCTCTGCCCTCCCTCCTCTACAGCTCCCTCTACAACCCACTGCCCTTCCAATTGCAGTTATGATCTAATAGCTCAAGATGATACAGGAAGATTATTTAATCATGCGTGGAATATGAACAATATGTGCATATGCATGCATATACATGTGCACATCCCTGGTTTTTTTTTAATTCTACATCATTTGCTCAGGAAACTGGTAGAGGGAAAGCATAAGGAAAGAAACCAACAGTTGCTCACATGGATTGACACTTCTAGGCTCTTTTGCAGCTCATCTCACCCATACTTGTGGTTTCAACATGCGATTCACATTAGGCCCCTCTGCTCACCATTTGATGATTTTACTAAACAGATGTGAATTTATTTCACAGAGCCTGTTCTTTACATTGCCTCTTTGTAGAGCAGATGGGATTTTTTTCTTTTCCTGTTCAACAGTACTCAGATAATGATCACACCCAGTGCACAGGTTTGCTTGACTGTTTTGTAAGAAAAGGAACAACACCTGAACACAGACATGATCTCACAGAAGCTCCCTTCAGCAGCTAAAACACAATGTGAGAGGCAATGGTACTGATGGAGAATGCCACGCTGCAACACCAGTAATTTCTAGAGAGAAGCCCAAGATCTCTCAGATCCCGAGGACAGCCCCATAACTTGAGGCAAATGAGTGATGCATGCTGCACCTAGCAGAGGACAGAAGACACAACTCCACCAACTGCCCACTGCAAAGAGTGTTTCCCCATGTGAAAGCTCTGGTGGAAGAGCAAGCTGAAGTGTAAGCTCCTGTAACACTCATGGGGACATGAAACTGTGTGCATCTCCAGGGACTCCTCAGCATGGTGAAATAGCCTGGAAAAGCTATTCACTCCCTGTGTGGGCATTCTTCTTTCTGCACTGAGAGTGCCTTTGGCAATGGATGAAGCAGAACTGCACAAAGGCCCTCGCGGAGCAGAATAAGCCTGCCCACATGAGAAGTGCACTTGGAACAGCTATTACACTTTAAATTCACACCCTGGCTTTGTTTCGCAATACCCTTCCCTGTGCAGAAAGGCCTCAGGCTTCAGATTCAATTTCTGCCCATATTATCAATAGCTGAGCACTGCACCCAGCTCAGGGTAGGATATGGCTGACACAAGAGCCCAAAGCACAATCTGAAAGGAGAAAGATGAGCTTCACACTCACTTTGTGCTACCCTGCATACGGATGTGACGCTATATGGCTTTAATAACTGAACACCTAGGACTTCCCCCTAGCAAATGGCCCTGCTATGTGGGTAAATCATCTCTGCTTTACCACAGAAACCAAGCACAGGAATTACGTATACATGTCAGACACGTATATCACACCCACACCTGGCCAAGGATCCAATGCCTTTCCAAAAGCTTCAGTCCCAACTCTCAGTCACAGCTTTGCCATCCATGAACTGTTCACCTGTTATAAAGATGACCTCAGTTTCTAGGAGAATGTACTTAGGACTTTCATTAAGTCACCAGATATACACACACACACACACACTCTTTAAATGTGGCTACATTAAAATTTGGGTTACCTGGAGAATGAGACTTCAAGTTCCAGAAATGAAGCAAAAGTGGAATTCTATGCCTGAAAGGCACCCAGGACACAATTATTAACACCTCTCCCAAAGCAGAAAAATATCTGTGGCTTTCTTTTGGTAGTTTATGCATACAAATAAGCAGTATTAAAAAGCTGGTAGGTATTAGGCAATAATTTTTCATAAGAGAAGGCTGGAACTGAAAAGGACAGCTGAGTCCTTGCAGGGAAACAGGGACTTACAGCTACAGAAAACCTAATATGCCTTCTCAGAGTTTTTCTTTCTTTTTCTTTTCTTGGCAAGTTCTGAGCCACCACTGTGTCATTTTCACTCCTATTAACAACCATGCTATCCAAATATTCTGTGTATGGACCATACACCAGCATTTCACTCTTACGTACACCTTAAGAAGCAACAAAGCAAAACCCTGCAAAACAGAGACTTTCATAAGCATAAAGCAAATTTAACTATCCAATTCCCAGAGTCTGGTTGCCTAACCTTCAGTATCAGCCTTCAATAACTTCCTCTTGAGCAGTTGAACAATGTGCTTGTTTTACTCCATGTAAGTGAAATGAAATTCCTTCCCACCTTGCCCTACCTGCTCTGCAGACCTGGTGGGGCTGGTGCTCCCCTCAGGGCAGGACCAATGAGAAGACAGAACATGGCATCAGGGAACAAGATGCCCTTGCCATCCCTTGAGGCCAGGTCAGAAATCCTTTCAGGCATCTCTGTAATGACTGCCCCACTGCAAAGTGCACAGAGCTGAAAGGCATCCAAAGTACAGATGTACAGATTTCACTGGAGGGTTAAAACTGAGGGGGAGCAGAGCTTCTCAGCTTGCAAAGGCTCATGATGGATAGAAGCGAGCTGTTCAGAAGAAAATTAAGAAAACATTTTGAATGCCCTCCTAAAAAGGAACAAATAGGCCCAACACTCCAACAGAAGAGGATTTTTTTTTTTTGCATCTCTGAATGATAGCGTTTCGCTTTTATGGCCTGCGGCTGCTTGGGAAATTCAAAGCTATTTCTCTGAAGAATTCACTTGGACAAGCTTTATGGCTTTGATCAGTTAACTATTTTTTAATGCTAATCCACCCCAGTGATATTTGTCCTTCTTTTCCCCATGTGCACAGAAGCACAGACAGAGACAAATACTACACAAAGGCAAACATTAGCCAGATGAACAGCCAGGAACAATGACATCCATAGCCCATAACCAAACACCAACTTCATTCTCTTTTATTCTTTTCTCTTCTAGCAGCTCAAGATCCTTTGGCCCAGTATGACCTGCTAATGGAAATTTAGGAATCAAATTTCCATGCCCAGCAGGTATAATGCTCACACAGTGATTTGGCCACAGCTATTCTCACTCAAGTAAAAAATTTAAATAATTTTCCCTAAAAGTTGTAATAAAAGGTGTGGCTGAAAGGCCTTATTTGAAACTCAGTGCTAACCCCTGCAAGTAGCCCAAGTGATGCCTCATTCACTAGGTGAACAAATAAAGGTGCAAGAAATAGCGATTCGCTTGCATTAATGGAGGAAAGAACAAAACCAAAGTTACTGGACACCCATCATCTCACTGGAATTGCTCTAACCTCACCCACAATCTCAGGCTTATAACCTGAGTACCACGCTAAGCAAAACTCCATTTATTTGTCTCCTTGTTTAGGGCACCGAAGTCTAACTGTTTATCAGGAATACATCGAGTCTCTGAGCCAATGCTCAATTATCTGTCATATTAGTTGTACCACTGTGACATATATAGCAGCCACTACATTAGAAAACAACCCGTGGGGTAAGGGTGAGTCCCTGCTCCTCTGCAGTATTCAGGCTGCTATCTAAACTTTGCTGGCTGTCTCTGGGTAACAGATACAGGCGGTATTTCCTGTGGCAGAGAATTACAGAGGCTGATTACCCTCTGTGGAAAAGTGAAGAAATCCTGGAAGCAATTTTCTGTCTCAATTGTTCCCAGAGTGCAGGAACAATCTTTTAGCCCTCTTCCTATTTTCTGCTCAATGCTATCCAGGCTCAGTGGGCAGAATCCATCACAACGACACCTCAGGTCCGGGTCCTGCAAATGCTCACCCAAGTGAAACTTTACACAAGTCATCCTACAGACTTCAACTACTGAATTCATCCACAACGTTTTTAGAGGACAAAAAGAATGGAATGAGATATTTGAGAAATGCAAAGTACCTGGGAAATGTTCAGTCCTAGGTAGGACCAGGCTTATCTCAACAGTGTAACACAGATAAACAAAGTGTTTCTGATGCACATTTCTTAACCTAGCTTTTTTAATATTCATGACCCGATTTTTAAAGGAAATCGGGAAATAACAGCTGTACCTGAGAACTGTGCATTGCAGGTAGAGCTCATAAGACAACAAATTATTTTCTCAAACTAAGTAGTTCAATACCAAGGGGTGGGGTGGGGGAAAGGCACCAGAGCCTGGAAGCGTTCCCATACAAAACTATCACCACAGCACTGACAGCATTTGTAGGTGTGGAAGGCTAGTTTCTAGTTCCTGAAGTGCCCATGTAGACTACATATGCCAGGAGGCACCTCCATGCTGGTGCACTGGAGAGATGTCATTTGGGTACAAGACTGACCTACGAAGAGGGGGAAACGACTGGGGACTGCACACCAATCCTCATCCCTCTGTGTGTGCTGCAGCAGTGACTCCAAATATCTATTTCTCAACATTTTGACAACAAATACTTTTCACCCACGTATATATCCACACTGAGAATTATTCAATCAGAACCTTATTTTCCACCCAAGAGAGTTTTGACAGAAAACATTCAATTTGCCCTAATCAATGGGGCTTAAGCATCAGTCAAAATACTTTTTTGAATTGACACCATTGGTGCCGGAGTAGGAGAATAAGCTCTTTAGATAATCTGCCTCCAAAGGCAGGTACTGACCTTTCCTTTGTGTTATTACTGCTTTTTTAATAAAGGTAACATTTAAAATACTGTTACTTTTCAGCCAATGCTGCTGGGAGAGAGGGAGTGAAGGGGGCTGCGTGCCTGCTGCAGAATCGCACAGCCAACCTTAGTATTGCTTAATTTTCAAATGAGGAATTTGGTAGTAAACAACCTTTTCCTTGTACACAAACATTTTTAATTTCATGCCCTGCTAATCATACATCTGTCAGAGCTCCTTTTCCATCCATTGCAGAAGCAATAATAAAAGAAAAATCACCACACTAACAATGTGGTTTGTCTAAAATAAAAATTGAATAATAATTTTCCTCCGCAGGATGAGCAAATGCAGCAAGCAGCAGCACTCACTCAATGGAGGTGGCTAAGTCCTGGTTTGAAAAGTGAGACCTTCACACTGGCCCTGCTTGTGGCCCTTGCCACTGGCAGCCCCTTTTCCCTGGGCACATCTGCATAAGGGCATTTTTCAGACCAGTTTCACAAGGAGGCTTCTCTCAGGCTTCCTGGTGGTCCACACCAGGCGCCACCACCAGCAGAGCCTCGTGTGACATCATTGCCACACTCATCAGCCATCTCCTTCCTCCACTTTCCTCTCTATTTTTCCCTTGCTTCCTCTATTATCAGGATATTACTGTGAGAGATGCCACAGCAAAGCCTCCACCTTTCCAAATCTCCTACCAGTGAGAGCCAGTGGGCCTTAGTGTACTAAACTTCAGACACATCCAGTGCTCTCACACAGGCCTTCCACATACAAGAGCTGACTAATGTGCCACTCAGAAGCACACTTAAATATCTGATTACACCCCTGAAAACAAGTTCTTACCAACTCTCCAAAAACATTAGTGAGAGTTGAGGTTGAGATGCCCAGCTGAAATGTCAAGTTAATTAGGTGCCAAGAAACACCCACAATCCAGAAGACCATCTGATCTGACCATGTGAAGGAAATTTTTAATGATGAGACACTGGCACAGGTTCCCCAGAGAAGCTGCAGTTGCCCCATCATTGGAAATGTTCAAAGTCGGGTTGGATGGTGCTTTCAGAAACCTGATCTAGTGGAAGGTGTCTCTGCCCATGGCAGGGGTGTTCAACTAGATTATCTTTAAAGCTCCCTTCCAATCCAAACCTTTATGATTTTATGATTCTAAGATTTACTGTCTTGCATTGCCATCACTCCTCTCTTTGAGATTGCTGATACACAGCTTTTGCCTTTTTAGACTCCTCCTACTCCCATAGCTGTGCTGGGACACCTCCAAATCATAAATATTGCACTTGTAAGACCTATGCAATGGTAACTCTGCAAGTTTTAATAAGCAATGGGAATTCATCTGAAGCCCTCAGCAATGTGGCACAAAGATGTCATGGGCAGAGGTACGCGTCTCTTGCTACACCCAAGACTTCTCTCTGGCCACTAATGCACAGTTGTCTACATAAGCTCTCCCTTGTCTTCATCACAGAGTGCAGTTGTCTGACTAATCAGCCCTAAGGAGACTTGTGACTTCACTAATATCAATTAATTAATCACATTTTGCAGATAAGCAAACAAAGGAACAATAAAAGGGAAGTATACTGATCTAAATTCCTAGAGGGGAGGTCAGGGCACAAACACACTCCTTGACCCGAGTCCAGAGTAACCAAAGCCATTGGGGAGAGGACCTTGGCATCCCCAGCCCCCTGTCTCCTCCTCCTGTCCTGAACAACCACACCTTCAGCTCACTGAGGATGCACAGGGAGCCTTGAGATGTTTATTTCGCTTGTCCCTTCAAGCTAAAGCTACAGGGACTAGAAATGGTGCTACACAAGGCAGCTTTTTGTTACTCAACAGGCAGTTTTACCCCAGCTGCTCTAAAGGCAGTTATACTCGGTGACATCAGCAGTGCTCAGACAGCATGGCATTCCCACCAGAGCCCCAGCATGCATGGCCAACTGGCTTTGGGGATGGCTGCCCACTCATCTCTGTAGCACTCTCCCAGTCCCACCAGCACTGCTGTCACACACACAAACCAGCGAGGTCTTGCAGAGCAGTCATGCAGGGGAGCAATCCTCAGGTTTGTATTGAAAAAGTAATTTTTAAACCCAAAGGAAAGCTTGCTCTCTTCACCCAGAGCATCCCTCCATTTCCCTTCATCAGCGAGCTGCTGACGTCGAAACACCCCATAGGCCATGAAAACGCTGCCGGGCTGGATTCTCCATTGCCAGGGCCCGTGAGCACGTTATGGCCATACGTGTATGTACAAATGAGGGCATTCCACCTCCCAGTCACAGCAGGCTTTGGGCAAACACCGGGGCCACAAGGTAAAGGTGATCCAAAGCAGGCTGTACCTAAAACTAGGTGACCACAATCAGCAGGAACACAGGCATTGATACGTTCCATCTGTCAATATGTAAAAGCATTCAGCTCTTCCGACCTCTAATCAAAGAGCATGCAAACAACTCCATCAGAATTAGCAGTGAAAAGGGAGGGGAAAGGAATTAAAAAAAGACTTTGTTGAGCAAAAGTACTCCGAGACACATTTGATGTAATAGTCATATGATTAACAAACTGTCATATCAAAGTTTTCTGCGAAGTAGGAACACTCTGACAGTTCATATTTTAAAAACTGACATTTTGATTCATTACTGTAAATAGCACTCTGTATTAAATATTGTGACAAGGCATACAGCGTATTTTTTTGAGCTCTGTAACATTTAGGAAGTACTGGGGCTTTTTTTTTTTAAATAAAAAAAAAAAAAGGCACGTATAATATCAAAAGCAGTTAAAGCAGAACTCCAAGAAAGCTTCTAAAGGAGAGAATCATTATTTCTGAAATAACCTACTTCTCTGCCGTCATCTCAAGCACTGCTGGGAACTTGGGCCCACAAGGATCTTAATGTACTGTTTGCATAATAAAATAGGGAATTGTCTCATGGAACAAAAGAGCTATAAGGAAAGCGGCTACATTAAATAATGTAAAATTACTCACTAGCAAATCATCCTGAAGTTGGCATAAGAGGAAGAACACTAAAAGGTGCTGAATTACCACTCAGAATATCCGAGAGTGCAGGTTCATAACCAAGATAAACAACCTGACATACAAATTACTGCTCAAATGTGCATCCTGCTTACCCCCTCAGTCTTCAGCCACATGTTTATCTCCCTAGTCAAGTCTATAAAGGATAAAAGTGACTATATGGGCAGAAATGAGGGTTGGGGGACACAGACAGCAGGACCACCTCTTCTAGCAACTGTACAAACTCAGATTGGTTGAATCCGCTCCTGAAACCACTTTTGAGTTCAGTTATTGGACAATTCCCCCAACACTCAGAGACCATTACATCCTTCTTAGCACCTCTATTTTGTCTATTTGGACCATAAACTCTCAAGGACAGAAGTTGTCCCTCCCTGGGCACGCCTGCGCAGGGAGACTTCAGCCAGTTCCCTAGGACCTGCTGAAATCCAATGTGGACAGAGAGCTGCTACCAACCCCTGGAACCCAGCAGAGTCGTGCCCATCACAGGCAAAGGCAGGGTGGGCAGCACTTCCTCACTGTCAGGGAGAGTGGGAATGGCTGCCTAGATGAAGCTATTGAGGACTTCTCTTTGCTCAGGGGTCCACTGCAGGGATGCCATAAGCCACCAGAATCCAACCAAGACTACTCCCTTACCACTCTCTGTCAAGTTCCTCCTAGCTCACGGATCCCTTTCGCCGGATCACCAGTATTGAAGCAAACAGGACTGGGCCCAGAAGCAGCATAAATGTTTTGCATATCCTCAAAAGCAGCCCCCATGATAGAGAAATTGAAATTAATAGCTGCAGCTAATGCAGCAATATCGTGACAGAGCAGCAAAGGAAAGCCAGAGGCTGCCTCGCCTGTTTGCAAGATGCTCAGGTGTTATTAGGACTGCAGTTAAGGGCTTCAGAAAGAAAAATGGTTACCAGTACCATTACTTGCAGCCAGCTGCAAGCAGAGCTCTGGGCTCAGTCTCCCGAGAAAATGGATATGCTGTCATAAACACGAGCCCAGAGCTTTGTCCAGGACACGGTGAGGCAGTCACGCACACCGAAGATGGATCACAACTCTGTTTTAACAGGGGGCTGGTGCAGCACAGCCTGCATTTCCCCAGGAGCAGCTACACACCGCTTGCATGCTGCAAATCTTGTGGATGCTTTTGCATGCCAGCAAGTTTGGTAGTAGTAATGGTCTAGCCAGACATCAAAAACATACTGGCACCACTATAATTTGTCCATTCACCAATATGTTTTCCTAAAAACGCCCATATGCTTTTCCTGCAGTTCCCATATGCTTTTGCAAAGAGAAACAAAAACATTTTGTTAGTTGTGAGTGATTGATCACCACATATTTCACAGAAGTCAAGTAGAAAAACAACAACAAAAAAAGCAGTCAGCTGCTCATCCCCCCCTTTCCTCTCTGTTCATGGAGGGAACTGTGAAGAGCAGGAAAAAAAAATCAGCCCACAGCAAAATACACACAGAGCTCATTTTTTGCACTGCAAGATATTCGAGGAATTACAGGAGGAATCTTCATTAAAAACAAGCTATCAAAGACCTGGCAGCCAGTGGCATACCAGACAGTAATTGAGTGCTGGGTGTTGAGCTCTGTGTTCGGCACTAGCTCAGGTCCTCACCATGGGTTGCACAGCCCACAGGAATCTGGGCTCCCAGAGAAAGCACATGAAATGAGCCTGGGAGTCAGAGGGACAGTGTGATATAGAAGTTACATCCTTTCCAATTTATAAGAAGCTCATTTGATGCCAAATCTATCTATACCTGCAGGTACAAAGCCTTCTCTCGCATGTAGGGCTTCCCAGGGAAGTGCTGTCTTGCTAATGAGGATCCCAAAGCAGCGAGCATGTGAGGGCAGCAGGCAGACTGTTGGGTTCAACTGGGAGCAGGCATGTGGGTGCACAAGTATGCGTGTGTCAAGGCTGGAGCATGTGAGAAAGGTGTAACTGTTTAGTTAGAGACTCATTAAGAAATGCAGCAGACCCAGGGCCCACATTCAAAGAGGAGCAGTGTGAAACATATCTCTGGAGAAAGATTAGCACATGCTCTTCTTTAAACAAATAAAACTAAAGAGAGAATCATAATATAGACAAATCAATTAACTTCTGAAAAGCCAAAGTCACTGCATGCAGAAGAGAAGGGAAGAGCTTTGCTACAGGGACGCTGGAGCAGTGCGTAGCCTTTCTTCCCTGGAAACAAAATTCAGCTATTGCTGCATGAAGTTCTCATGTCTGCCCTGTCTTTGGTATGCTCGCTGTTACGGGATCCCAGCTGCTTCCTTCCCAAGATGGCCATACACATACCTGCATATTGCTATAACTGTGCGTGAAGAGCTTAAAACCATCTTGGTGAAGACTATGAAAAATACATGAGAGCGGGTCACCCGAGGACTACTGCAGTGTTTGACTTGGCATTTTCAGCCTTAAGGTAGGAGTTTGAGGCTAATCTTCCTTATAGGACACCCAGAACAGCATGCACCTTTCTGCCAGAATAGAAACTTTGTGTGATGTAGTCAAATGTTCTATAGTTCCCTTGCAAATCTAACCAGGAATGCTCTCTGCAAAGTGAATGTTTTCTTACAATGATCTAATATCACACAAAGCCTGAGAGGCCAGATGCAATAGGTCAAAAGACCAATTTTCCACAGAAACAAAGCTGAAAACCTCGTCAAAAGAGAAATCCATCTGTTGCACAGGACACAGAGGAAAAGATAGGTTTGTCAAAGACAGCTTGCTTGGCAAGATATATTTTATGATATGTTTTTGTTCTGGGAAGAGTTGGAAGTACCTGAACATCTGACTTCACCACTCAAAAATATACTGATGCTGTTGTTTAAGCTTTGCATACAAAGCAAAACTAATACTGTTCTCATTAAGTTAGCAGTCTGTAAGGATAGGCTTCTTCCTAGATTTCATCTTTATAAGAACCTATGGGGACAATTTATTTACTTTGACATTAGAAAGAGCGAGACTAACAGAAGAGCTGCCATTAATCTTCCATAACCCAGCAACTGGGAAGACCAGGCCTTGAACCAAATTCTACTCTCTTGCTATTAATCTCCAATCCTGTACTTATTAAACCCTTGTCTGTCTTTGTCTTTCAACATTTATTAATATCCCCAACTGTCTGTAGTAAACAGGATGCTGAAATCTCATCTCCAGCTACCCATAATTTACACAACAAAAAAGTAAACCCAAGAAGAGGGTAAAGGAAGAAAGGAGGGATGTGTGCAGTGCATCAAAAGGACAGAGTGAAAGTGCAGTTATATTCAGTGACAGCAGAAAGAAGCAGCACTCCCAATTTCAATAGCAAAACCACCAGGGTTGCAGAATAAGGAAACCCAGCGCACACTGTCCCACATGGCACTGGGCTGCTCTGGACACAAACTGGCTCATAGTACAGCCCCCAATACACACATCATGCACACATGGTCTTCTGGTGATGCCACCAGGCTCAGAGAACCATCATCCACAGCCACCACACCCTCCTAACACTCATCTCCTCCTGGAGAATTTCATGTCCACTGAGCAGTTATAGACCATCTATCCCTGTTCATTTGTTATCTGCTTCTCAACAAGGCTGCTTGTTGCTTTCTTTCCCCAGTTGCCATGGCTTTGTAGCACCTCTAGCACCTCTTTCCCCTCCTGGAATGGCACAACTAATAGAGGCTTGAAAACAGACCTGCTAACCCTGACACTGCTCCTTTTTTTGCAGTCCTACACTTGCTGCATTCAACTCATCACTTTATGGGATGGGCATAAAGCACAATTATGTGTCCTACACATAATCCAGCAAGGGACTCTGACAAAACTTGGAGGTAGTTTGCCATGGTGATCCTCAAGTCACAGCTAAATATCTCCAGTTAATTTGACAGAACTGGCAATTCAGAAGAATGAATTAATTTGCTCCTCACATAGATTCCTATTCTTTTTATTCTTAATAAGCTTATATGCTTTTCTGTTTTGTTTCCACTGAAGCACGGTTGATTAAATCTAGTAGCACAGTCAGCTCTCCATCATCAGCTGGGATTGTATTGAGGCTGCAGAGAACCATGCCATGGATGGGGAGCAAGCTCAGTTCCACAAGCACAATCATTCAAAAAGAAGTCAAGTATGTCCCACCAGACCATGTAATCATCCCCATGCAACACTCCCTCTCCCAGAAGGTCCTGCACATTTGCTGCTTCCAGACCTGAACCCAGAAATAGTAAAACCACATCAAGCCTCCTGGGATAGCCTGCCCCCCCACCCCAGGCTCTGGAGAAATGTCCATCATTTGCTGAATAGCCAAATGTGGTCCCAGCGTCTTCCCATACTCTCTAAACTCAGCAGTTGGCAAAAGCCCCGGAACGTCCTTCTCTGGGAATATTCAAAACCCGCCTGGACACGATCCTGTGCAACCTACTGTACAAATCTGCTTTAGCAAGGGGTATTGGACTAGATGATTTTCAGAGGTCCATTCTAACCACTACCATTCTGTAATCCTGTGACCTTATCCATTCCTCACCTGGAAGCAGGGCAGTCCTGTCAGGCACCCAGACAGACACTCAGACAGGTTCTTCCAAGGGACCTCTCTAGGTACAAACAGAAAGGTCAGAATCAACATTTCGTTCATTGTAAAAGCAGAAAGTAAATCAAGCTGGCTGTGCCACCTCACCAAGAAAACAGCCCCCCACCCCCTCCTCAACCCCATAAAGCCAGCTGTCCTCTGTATGGAGTAAACCATAGCTTTTTGGGGTTTTTATTTCCCCTTCCTCTGATACAATTCATGTCAGTCTATCACTGTGTTGACCCATATAAGGGTTTTTCACAACCTGGCAGGACAGATTACATCTGAGTAAGCATCGGAGTAACTGAGGTTTATTTGGGAGAGAAGCTACTTGTTTTAAATCTCTGCAGAGGTGGTGAAAGGCACTGACGTAAGGGCTGCAGGTAACAAAGTCTCTTTCAAAGCCTGACCAGGCACTCTTGTGCCTCTCATGCTTAAATGGCCTCTTCCAAACCTACTCCACTGCTCAGGCCAATGGTGAGTCACCCCCACAGTGTTGGCTTTGCCATGTGAGCACCAAGAAGAACCAAAGCTGAGATGGGATGCATTAAACACACAGCAATTGTGGAAAAAGTGGCAGGGTGGGACAGTCCAAACCCTACCTCCACCTCCAGCCCTGGCTTCCTTTTACCAGTCTCCAAAGACACCCAGTTAAGAAGAAAACACAATCTTTGTACATTACCACAAGCTGCTTTCAAACAGCAGCCTTTCATACTTCCAGCTTATTGATATCTGAGCCTGCTCTGGTGTTTGTTATTTCCTTTCATCTCAGCTCCAGAGAGAAATAAGCAAGTTTAAAAAATGCATCTGATGATTAGTGAAAGGTCCATTCCACCTCCACCTGTCCCAGCTCTCGCAGCCCACCACACTCCCAGCTACCCCAGGTCACCCCCAGTTCCTCCTAACTTCATCCTCACCCCTATTTTCTTAAAGCTTAATTATCCCTCAACAAACATGGCTGAGATTAGCCAATGAGTTAAAAATCATTAAAAGCAGGGAGGGGAGATGTATCTAGCCAGTCCCATACACTGTTTTTTTTAAGTAAACCCATTAGCCGCACCATCAGCTGTCTTTGGTCAGGAGAACCAGGTCTGGGCAGGGCACTAGGCTTTGCCCTCCTGGTCTATGTTGAAGGAAGGGAAGCACAGAGGAAGAGAACTGCAGCAGTTGCTTCAGATCCACACCGAAGCACAAGAAGCGCAGAGAAATTTGATGAGCCCACACAGACAGTGGATACTCCTTCCGTATTTGCCATGACAAAAAATCCATGTTCACATTGCTGCGAGCACTGTAAGCCCATATCAAGTAACAGCAAAGAGGCAGACAGGTGTCCCAACTGCAGAGGAGACAGCATATGCAAACAGTTTGGACTTTGTTATTATTCTATTTTCAAGGGGGAAACAAATCCCAGAGATTTTTCTGGGCATGATACATTTTCTACTCCCTGTTTGATGTTGCTTTCGGACTGAAGACTTCAAATAGCTAACGCCAACTTATGTCTCAAGCCTGCTTTAAACTAATGCCCCTTATGTGACCAGAAATGAATGCATGGTGAATCACTTATGCCACACACAGTGGGGGTGATGAGCGGTGGTCCACATCTCCCATGCACCACATGGACATGAATACACTGGGAGAAAGGAGATCCCAGCCCTTTTTTGCATCCCAGACTGATAATTCAGCACTAATGCCTTTGCATTTTCAGAGCTGGAAAGCACAAGCTCCAGGTCAACAACCCAGCCACAAGCAGCAGAACACAATATAACTACTGGCATTTTCTGCTAAGTATGTATATACATATATATATATAATCTGCATAGGCTGCACTTCCACTCTCTCTGCTTGCCTTTGGGAGATGCTTAAGAGAAGCTGCATTTTAATTACTAGTCCAAATCAAGGGAATCTGGTCTTGACAGCAAGGGAAAGAGAGCAGCCCAAAGTTGCAGACTTCAGGGTATGTGAGTCCCAGCTCTTCGCTTCTTTGCTGACATTACTGCTTCTAGGAATTAAATCAAAACCCCACTTAACTTCAGAGAGGTTGAAATTTGCATCTAAAGCACTGCCTAAACCTCAGTTGTAATAACCAGATAGAACTCCACTAAACTCGAAGGAGTTATTTTGATTTTCTCTGGTTATGGTTCTACAGACCCATAAACATTACAGCTCATCCAACCTCCAGCTAAGTATCTCCTAATAGAAGACCATTATCTTTGTCAGATTGATTGGGACAACTTCTTTAAAGCACTCCTGAAGACTCATTAGCATCATTGGGTTTTGGTGGTTATATTTTAAGAATAAGCCCCAGCAGCTATTAAATGCTTGAAAAAAAGACATGTAAACAGTTTACAAACAAAGCTGAAGTGGAGATATAACTATGGTTTGGGATTTTCATTGGGAAATTGGTAAAATGGAGCAAGCAAAGAAAACAAAACAAAAAAAAAAAACCACTGAGTTGTACCACACACACTCTAAAAATCACTCATGTTACTTGACAGATAGTGAATTAAAAATAAATGCTGGGATGAAGGAAGCAAATTCACAATAGAAAAACCCAATCTTCTCCACCTTTTGAGCCTTGTTAAATTTTATTTCAGGTACAATGGACAGACAAGATGACGTGCATCCCAGGCGATAGAGATGCACTTTGTTGGCCATCACTGGCCATTAACAGCTGATCTCAGGTTGGGTTCCTCTCCCTCGAACCTTCCTCACCCCCCTGTAATAAAGGAACCCAGCAACAAGCTTGTGCTGACCATGTTTCACAGCAGCAGAGCAACACTTCTGACAAGTTTAACAGCTCCCTGCCCAAAGGTGGATGCTACTGACCATCACTACATCTGTATCATGGACCCACAGTTGCATGTTTTAAGCCATCTCACCAAATGAGCTGGTTCCCTTTGGCAAAAGGCCACGGCAGCCACTGTAGTCGAGATCTTGTTCAGGTTGTTGCATTGCCACAACTTTGTTGATGAAGGAGAGTCTTGGTTTGTTTGGGGTTTTTTTCAGGTGTCCTGCCCAAATTATACCGTTAAGTACCAATTACTTAGGGCAAGCCTCAGACAGGGAGAGGTATAAGAGTCTTGCTTGACATTTTGCAGAAAATCCACAAGCATCCCAGGCCTTGCCCTGGGGTTCAAGTGCTGATTAAGAAGGGCCACCAACAGCACACACATAGAAGCCCTTTTTAGCAGCTCCTTGACCTCCAAGCCTTCTAGAGGGGCAGCCCTGACCAGCATCCCAACCTGGGTCGGTCAGACAGAAGAGTGGTGGGGAACATTTGAGCTATTTCCTTGTCTGTTTTTCATTTCGTTCATTTATCACTCAAGACAGGGAAACACCCTGAGATCCTCTGTTTGGGTGTCTCTCGACTTAGAAACAGCTTTGCAAGCCAGGGCTTTAAGTGAGGCGGTGGCACTGATGGGTCCTGTGCTAAGAGCGTGACAAGGGGGCATGGTGGTGCCATCCTGCGTCTCACAGCCATCGGGCTGCAGGACACCAGCAGATGGGAGTCACACATCCCAGATGCTCTTCTGAGCTAGCACGTCACCACACTTAGAGGTATACCTGTGACATCCACACAGGTGCCTGTGTCGACCTCAGCTCTCTGCTGGCTCAAAAGGGAAAGGGCAGAGAGCAACACAGCCACACAATACACACCTGCCATCAGTGTGAACAGAGATGCTGGGGGACAGGGACATTTAAAGCCCCCCAAAGCGTACTCCATTGTAACTCCCTTCTGCCCTTCCAGCCCTGAAGGCAACCTTAAAAATCCATAGCTCTAGACATCTAGCCCACATGCTGCTTATCCAGCTCAATGAGGAGAGGATCAGCTTGATTTTTGCCTGTCAAATGGGAAGGGTCCAAAAAAAACCCACCAGTAGTAGTAGTGCTTCATTAAAATCAAACAAACACGCCCCCATCAAATCTAAGACAAAAACAGAGATGGGATATGGAGAAACAGTCTCCACTACTGCTTCAGTGACAGAGAGCAGCTCCCAGTTGCAACCAAAGCTCAGGTAAAGGAGAAAAGCCATCACAACCTGACGATGTTGCACTCCATGGTACCATCCTCCTATACCAAAGTGCTCCTGAACTGTGAGAGCAGCTCATCTGGGAAAGGAGAGGACACTCAGACATGCTGCTTACTGCTCCCCAGCACTGTTTGCTCAGCTGGATCTACCAGAACACCAGATCTGGGACAACAATCACACACATTCCTCTTGTACTGCAAATCAATAGCCAAACCACAAGTACTTAGGTGTACAGGGCACCATGAGCACTCGGAGGTACAGGATAGCCAGTACCTGAGTAGACAGAGGCTGCCAGCCCAAGCCCCTGGTGGGCACATCATCTCCAGTAAGCAGTAGGCATGTTTGCTCCCCACATAAAAAGGACCCTCTTTCCACCAGACAAGTATAGAAGCTTCCCAGAGAGACCAAAGAAAAAGTCAGACACAGCTCAAATAAGCACCTGGATCTACAAACAACAGATTAAATTCTCAAGCTACAAAACTATGTTTTAGCAAAAGCGCAACTGAACTCCATGTACTTGTTACATTTCTAAATATAGTCCAGTTGTCAAGACAACAAAGAGACTGATGGATCTCTAAAGTGTACTGTATCTATTTAATTGTCAGCATTTCAAACTGACTTGAGGAGGGAAAAATGCTGCGTGATAAGCCTAATCGTCATGGTTACCACTGGCTAGCCCTGTAATAAAAATATATATATTCTAGCTAAATGTGCCAAGCCATGTGAGGAGCAGATGGGAGACATTCTCATTACTGCGACAGCCTCCACTGGAAAACTAAACTTGAGGAAGGATGCGAGAGACTTTACAGAGATCTCAGACACAACAGACACCGTGGGCTGCATCTTCCCAGTCTGTTGGCAGCAGTTGCTCAGGCTTTTCCACTGCCCTTATTCGCCCCATACGTGCTGGGACAACCCCTGGGGCTGAGGCTGCCTAACTTGGGAGTGTTTCTGTTCGGGGATCTCATCCCTCACCCAAAAAAGCCTGAGATGCGAGTTGTTACTCCTTAAAAGCCTCCAACAAAAATCTCACATGCAATGCCTGGGATCTGCACTCCCACCCTCACCCTCTTTCTCTCCACCCTCTAAGCAGCTGTATCTGAGCCCACGGGCATCGCTCTGGCAGGAGGCTGCTACAGACTGACCCTTCTGCTCTCACATTGTTAACAGCTAAAGCCAGGGCTATGTCCAGCCTTGGAGAAGAGAAACAAGTGGAAAGAAAGAGTCAACCACTACTGCAAATGCACTGGCCTGAGGTTGAGCTGAGAAACATCACACCCCCCCAAACAGCCTCTGCACTCCATTTAACAATCAGGATTCAACAGCATGAGAGTATCAATATTCAGGTGAGGTCCTTCCTGAAAAAAATGCTTTCCATAAAAGCCCTCAAACACTGCTTTTTTTTACCTGGAATACCTCCCCAGCAATGGCCAAGATACTTAACTCCACATACAATGACTGTGGGTTTCCTTTACTGACCAAAACTCATCCGTCTATGCTCAGTTCTCACTTTTCTTTTATCAAGTCAAAGTTTAAGTTGCAGGAGAAAGGCACAAATTTCATCCAGACATAAGAAGCAATGGAAAACAACTCATGTTCACCTGGTGAGCATTGATTTCAATGAATGGCCAGGTTTCCAATTAGTCTGAAGCTTCCCCAACATTTTTGGCAGAAACCACATCAAAGTTGAATCATCCTTAAAGATTGTCCCTGAACTATTTCACTCCTTTGTACAGATAAAAGCTCTGCATCTCTGCTGTCAGACACTTTCATGGAAGCCATAAGGCACTGCCTAAAGCCATCTCCAGGAGAGCCACAAAAGGGGTTTTTTTTGATCTGGTTGGATAACACAACTTAAGAGAAGCACCATTTTCCAGGCGTCTCAAGCAACATGTTTGAGTTCGTGATATTTTCCCTGGAACTTGCCCCCGCTCCTCACAAAGATGAGCAATTTCTGAATTCCAAATATGAGATTGCCGGTGATGGAAAATGAGCTTTCATGCTTATCAGTACAGTCACCATGAGGTTCACCCTCACGTACTGCCTCACAGGGCTGTCTGTGCACAGAGACTGTCAGTGGACATCAAAACAGAAGTAGCACAGAGGTGTTATTTCCGGGGTTTGTGTGAGAATTATTTCAAATGCTACTCAGGTTAGGAGGTGAAAAGGAGTCCTAGGCACAAAGAAGCTGATGTCTCAATTGAAGCCAAGGGAACTTCAAGGCAACTGTTTTTTTACAAGTATTTGGGTACACCTGAAGTGAAGCAGCATCAGTATTTTGTCCCTAGGTGCCTAAATAATTTTGAAACTAAGCATTACCCATAAGGAACTTCAAAGAGATTATAGCCCTTCTGAAAGCTGTATCCAGAGCTTAACTGAGCTGAAATCCCAAACAACTGAGAGCTCCAAATCATGCTCCAGAGTATGTATTTCAACATCATATGGGTGCAGGAACCTAACTTTGGTTTTCCCGTTACTGAAAGTGCTCGCCTAGGGCACCATGCTCTTACGGTTATGGCTTTGAGACAGCTATTACATTCTGTTCTAATAAAGTATGTGCTCTCTAGAGCAAACTCCCCAGGATAACTCCTTTGCTCTGGCACAAATGGACTCATTTGGTTGAGATAAAAGGATGTTCCCTTGCATCATTTCCATTTGATTTTTTTTTTTTTTTAATTTTTTTTTGTTTGTAAGATAGAGAAACAGTTAATTTTGTTAAATGAGTGCTGTTGCCATGACTTCACTGCAGACAAACACAAAGCCATCAAGCTCCTTTTCCTTGGGCGGTGTTTTTTTTTAAACAGGTATTTGATCATCTTGATTCTCTTCTTTCTTTTTCCAACCTTTGGATTTCCAGCAATATCCCACAGTCAGGCAGATCCATAATGCTTATAGCTACTCCCTAAATTAGGGAGATAACGCTTTACATTCATCTTCTCACAATCCACCTTTGCCAGCTGTGCCAGTGCACCCTCCGCAACTCCAGCATGCAGGGCAGTGCTGCATCCAACCACAGGAAGCAAAGTTCTCCACAGGAATCCCTAAATGTATGGGATTAATCCCTAAAAGCCAGAACTCCCACAGTCCCATCAAGGACTGAAGGACAGCTCTATCCTTCTCACTGTCAAGCCAGGCTCTTGCCCAAGATTTTGCCTCAGTCTAAAACCAGAAGTCTAATTTAGACTCCTTCCCACTGCCTCAGTTTCTTGGGTGGATGAAGAAGGCTTTGTGCACGTCATCTGCCTCTGTGGGGTGTTACGACATTGGCTGAGTTAATATTCATGGAATACACTGGGGATTAAGAGTATTATAGACTTTATTGAGGTAGAGGGGGGTTTCTTGTTTCTTTTTTTAATGTTTGCATTGAATAGACAGACTAAGTAGAAACAGCACTTGTAGCCTGCAGCCATTATCCTAGTAAATGGCTTATTAGAGCAGGCAGCCTACCAGCTCATCTCCATCCTGTCTCACTTAAACACATGTAGGTGGAAGTGCTGCTCATTCCAGAGAACTTTCTTTTTCACTCTGTCTGATGGAGACTCTTGATAGCTGGGCTCGTAAGACAGGGCTTAGGATATAAATATTTCAGTATGAGCTTGTTGTTTGATACCTATATATGACAATCACAGAACAATTAATTACTTTTCATCAAAGACTGACTCCCGTCTCTTCCAAAAAGGCTGAAGGAGGGCAAGTTTCACCTCAAGACTTTAAATTTAAATGATGAGTCACAGCAGATCCACTACAATAAGCTCAATACTTCGATCAGACTGTTTCTTATCCAGGTATAGTCAATACATTAGTAAGATCTGGTGTGTGCTATTTTAAGGGCTAACGTCAAGTGTTGTACGCATAATGCTTTCTCATCTGAACACATGCTCTCTCCTGGATGAGACAGATGTATCTCCTGCACCACCATTCCTTCTCCCCTCTGCAAATCATATAGAAAAATAAACACTACAAGATCAGAAAGGGAAGAACTGTACATTTAACACACAGATTTTCACAACACGTAGCCCTTCAATAAGTAGCCCTCTCTTGCACTTCACTTGTTCATTCCCTGCCCTTTGGCAATAGAATTACTTATGTGACAGCAGCATCTGACAAGAAGAAAACAT
The DNA here is from genome assembly GCA_024605025.1 of Megaceryle maxima. Taxonomy (NCBI): domain Eukaryota; kingdom Metazoa; phylum Chordata; class Aves; order Coraciiformes; family Cerylidae; genus Megaceryle; species Megaceryle maxima. Next base: position 59,512 of record JANHGN010017608.1, on the reverse strand, counting down.
TCATAGACTGCACGGGTTGCAACAAGTCCAGAGAGTCTTGCTTTCTTCATTCTAGGGCCAAAAATCATACATTTATTTTTCTGCCCCAAGGAGCAACTCTACATCCCTGTACGAATCCCGAATTGTCCCCAGTTCCCACGCCACCCACTCACAAGCTCCCAGGCTCCATCAGGCAGGCAGGAGTTGGTTACCCAACCTCCAAGGAGCAACACAGGTTATGAGGACCAGCAGATGCCCTCCGGTCCTCATTATTTAGTTAATTTAACAAACTCTTAGATATAATTTATTGTGTCAGTTGGGCAATTGATCCCAGACAGGTCATTTAAGTCTACAACAGGCTGCACTCTGCATCAGCCTGGACACAGTCAACTGTAGTGGAAACCGCCTCATCCAAAAAGACTACAAAGACCAGAGCAATGGTTACACCTCCCCAGACCATGCACATGCCTAGGCTCTCAAAAGCATTGCAGTTAAAAGGTCCCAGGCACCAACAGCTGCCCAAAAAATGCACAGCTATAATGATAAACAGGTTAAAGACCATAACATTTGGGCAAGAGACACTGAGTATAGGAGTCACACAGCTATACTCTTGCTTCCAGAGTGGCTTCTGTGCCAACAAGGACTTCAGCTGCTGTTAAGAGTAGTCATGGCACAGACACCACCTCAAGACTACACTTGCACTGCTCGCTAACAGCAGTTTTACCCATGGCACAACTGGACTATGCAAACAGTTTCTATACAAGCAGTAGCAGTGCCAGTTTCTGCCAAGCCCATGCTAATTGCAAGTGATTCCAGCCCAAACACTCTGAAGTCAGGAAGTATTTGGGTGACGTGTAACCAAGGTCTCACATCTGTCTCACCAGCTCTCCAGTTGTGAACAAACCTACAGACAGTTACAAAGACCTGTCAATATCTCTTTTCTTTCTTCCTCCTTGGAAAAAAAAAATCATGTAAATTCTAATTTTACGCCAACAAAAATGCAGAACATTTTTGATCCTCGCAATGCCCTCAGCCTGTTGGTGTGATTGAACTGTCAAAGCAACACAAATGACATGGTATTCCATTATTACACCGATATTCCATTAAAGTCAACAGATCCTCCAAGGCTCAGCAGCTCCTTGGGTGCTATTTTCAAAGTGTCAATGTCTCCTCATGCTTCACATTTATCTAAAAACCCTCAGGGCCCCTTAGGAATATTCAACCAGTTTCACAAAGTCTATGGGAATGAAAAGGGTAAGTGCTGAAGGATCCTTTCACAGAGCCAAGTCCAACTTGGAAGGACCAGGGAAGCAAACAGAATGAGATGAGCTCTAACTTTAAAACATGGCAAATCTCCTCTTGAGTGGCTTAGTTAGTTAAGGTCACTTTAATTAAGGTGAGGATAGTCACATGAATTTTATGGATTTCCATGAAACACACTGTTATCTCAGTCTGGGTGTTTGTGGGGCAGGCTCCTCAAAATCTAGAATGACATTCCCTTTGAGCTTCAGGTAGCAGAGCAACACAACTCTGAATACATACAAACTCCCAGCTGGAATTCCAGCATCTGTTCTCACTATTTTAGAGTACCTGCCATGAAGTTTACTGAGCAAGTTTGGCCTGGGCTAGTCAGAATCTATTTCTAATAAGTTCAGTAAGCATGTGCTAGACTGTGCAGTTCTCTTCCATGGATGGCAATCAGGCAGCATCAGAGATCATGAGCAGACAGCCTCGGCTGTGCTGCTGAAAGTGCTTGCACAGTCGAGACAAATTTAAGCAACTTTATTCATAAAACTAGTTGTTAAGAAAGATAAAATATAGAACCACATTAATGAAGATGACAAAAAAGACCCTAACAAACAACAACAAAAAAGCAAACAAACTCAACTTAAGACAACTTTTTTTTTTTTTTTTTTTTGACAATATTACTGGTAGCATATGGGCCTGCAGCCCAAACAGACAAGTGATGAACTTCATGCTCATCTCACATTCTTAAAACACGCCAGACCAGGATTCTCCCATGCCAGGCAATTAATTCTGCATACCTTCCTAAAAAGCCATTTGGAAAGTTTCTAAATGCAGTAGGAGAAAAATAATCCTACTCAGTCCATGCCTGCATCTCCCTTTCCTCCCATTACCATATGGGTAGAAGGTTGGCTTAGAGCAATACAACATTTCAATTTGAATATGAATCACTCCTCTGGTGAGAAAACTGAACAAAAGCCCATTTCACATGAGCCTTATCTGAAGGTACTATGAAAACCAACATGTCTAACAGGAGGAATGGACATAAAGCATGGTGAAAATACTGGCTAAGACAAACAAACAATATTTTCCATCCTGGAGGATCCCAGAGTGCTTTACAAACTCATAGAAGCAGGAATCATTTCATCTGCCACTTAAACATGATCATCTCTGGGGGGGGTAACTCAGCTTAGCACCATGCCAAAGTTCACGATGAAGGGAGGAACATCATAGAGATGTGAGAGAGTTTAGGAAGGCATGACCCTTCAGTGGGAAACGGACCACTCACCTGCATAGTAGTGGAAGTTGGTTTAAATTTGGTTCTTACAGTTCAAAATGGCATTAGGTGGGATGAGCACCTGGACACCAGGCACACATGAAGTTGTAAGTACAACTTATAAAGTGATGGGCTGTAAAAAGGCTGGAAATCAAATTCACATATGCTGGTGCTCTCCAGCTTCTGGTTAAAAAGGTTATAGAAAACAACAGCAAAGTGGAGGATTGACATTTCTGAACCTGTCTGGGTATTACTAATTAATTTCTTATTGTCCACAGAACTAAGGGATCAGGATATAGTTCAGCTGCTACCTCCACATGAAGTTTAGGGTAAATTATTTCTCTCCCCAGCTCCCAGCCAGCAGGAACAGCGATATTGAACCACTATTAGGAGCAATCTGGAAGAAAGAAAAATATTAATGTTCAACATCACTACTGAAAGTGGGTCTTGCCTATCACCAGCTTTGCCAAACATTGACATAAGCACTGTTTTCATCCTCTCTCCTTTGCCCCTTCACTCCTTCCACCCACCTGCTGTGCCAGGGTGTTAGAGCATTGGTCAACAGAGGCTTGATACAGACTCAGGCCTTTTGCAAGCTGCTGAAATACCAACCAACAAGAAGTACAGAATTCCTCCAAAGAAGGAGCAAGTGATAAGCACATTTCCAGAGCTAAGTGTTTACTACTCCTGGCAGCATCTGGAAGCTTTCAGACTATTTACCTGCATCTTGGAAACAGCTATTTAATCCTACAAACACATCAACAATTCACCTTGACTCAGAAGAATGGTTTTCTGAGCTCTGAGGAAACAATGAATAAAATCATCATCTTTCTTTTTTTTTTTTTTTTTTTGGTAAATGTCTGATAAAGCTTCTCTGAAAGGAGCTTATGTAATCTTTTCCCATATTATATTCTACGTTCCAGAAAGAAGACAAAACAAAACTTGGTTCACAAATGCAAAAAAAACGAGAGTGTGGTCTGATATGCCTAAACCAAAAGCCAGCTTTCTCTCCTACTGGCTTAGTAATGGAGACCCAAAGCCAGTAAGTTCCTAGCATTTCTGAGAGGCTGACTTGTGGATGTGTTTGTGGGAGTTTGTCTTCAGTGTCTTTGGACTTGCACAACAATTCAAGGGAAAATGCCCTTTCAAAGGAATATGGATGGTGATATATCCACTTGGACAACCACTACCAGGCCATTTCACTGGAGAAGTAACCTCTCTTCAACCAAGCAGTCATATCCTTATCAGCTGGAAACTCATCCTCATCTTGACTTAAGCAGAACTAACTAACTTGGTTTTCCTGCGGGGAGGGAGAATGATCAACAAATCAATAAGCAAGAAGGGAAAGTTATAACGAGCTGAACATGATTTACAGGTAAAGGGGATTGCCAGAAGATTCAGGCAAAAATTCATTGCTGATTCATCAAACAAGTCATAGAGATGCCTTAAGAGCAAGCTATCAAGAGAAGTCACTCTTCCTTCTCCATCTCATTATTAGAAGGATAAGATCACTGCTGAAAGTTACCTTTTCTGCAAATGTCTGGACCATTTAAGTGCTAGAGACTTTAGGAAGCAAAAATTCATTCTCAAAAGGAACTCCTTCAAAAACATTTTATTAGAAGTTGCATCTTGCCTCTCTCTCACCCTTGGTTATTTAGGAAGAACTACAAGAAAAAAGCCACGGGGCAGTTCTAGCCAAGAGTCCCAAATTCAGTGAAACAGGTTCTTACTAAGTTGCAGAAATGAGGGGAGAAGGTACCATTGGAACAAGCCAGTAGCAAATCTCAAGAACCACCGAGGAGCCTCATCCCTCAGAGCTCTTCCTGCAGCCCTGGGAAGAGCTTAGGCAGGGAGCTGGCACTGCCAGAAGCCAGCATGACTCCAGAGTCTGCTCAGCCTGGCAGAAGAGTAGGAGGTGCAATTGCTGGCAGGAGCAGGCTGAGCAGCAAAGCTGGTGGAGATCTTAAATGGAAGAGTGTTTTAAAACATGGAGGTGAGCACAGACTGACACTCACCTTCACAGTTCCCCCACAGAAAAGCACGCTTCGCTAGACTCTCAAATCTTTGAAACACATCCAGCCTTCACTGGATCGATCCAGGAACCTCATTCATATGCGTGTTTGTTCTCACATGCAATCACGGCAAGATTTTAACCACATACATTTTTAACAAGTCCCACAGGCCCAAACTTACAGGTTACTTGGAAATTTGGTCTTAAATGGAATTGCAAACCAAAGGAAAGAGATTACAGGTAAAGGCAAAGACCACAAAGAACTGCAGAGCAATTTGGGTTAGAAAGGAGCTTTGGAGGAGCCCAATACAGAGGATCCCCAAAGCACCCAATCTTCAGAGGATCTTTTCCTTCAAACAGGACTTACTGAAAAGACTGCACCTACTAGCTTCCAAAACTGATTAGTCACATGAAAATACAGGCTAGGCTCTCTTCATTTAGTATCACTCCTCAGTGGAAACTTCTCATCAAAGCTGTAATATATTCAGTTCCAGAACAACAATTAGGTGACATTACACAGGTAGCTGTAACTCTCAGAATTAAATGGCCTTGCTATTTATCAGCATGCGCTGCACCTTTAAAAGTTTCCAAAAATGATGGTCTTTTTTTGTGATGCTGGAATATTCAAGAGCATTTCATATCTATTCTCATAGCAAGAAAAGAGCAATTAGATCAATAATGAAACAGGAGTGCTCCCTTTTACTTTCTGTGGTTTGCAAAGAGGTTCATGTTTCTGTGTGAGCATAACTCTTGTTTTAGTGATGTGAAAGTGTGCGGTTTGTGCAATACCCAGTTTCTTCTAATATTTGAGTTTCTGTTGTTATCTACCTACAATTTACAGTAAAGCATCTTTTATTCTCACACCTCTCAATCTCAAAATTAAACCAACTTTCCCAACAACAAGATTTTATTACCCTGTGTAGAACTTTCACAAATACTGGAAAGCTTGCTGACAACACGCTCCTCACTAATACAGCATGAAATCACAGAAGGCAGCATTAGCGTTACCAAGTCTCCCTGTGCATGTGTCTGTATATATTGACACATGAAGCAGCAAGCACAAGCTTTTCTTTGGGGAAAAGGACTCATTTTACGTTTGGAAAAGCAACTAGAATTCAGCTGCAATCCACACCGAGGGTCCCAAGGCACTACACGCAGTGGGTAAAGATTACTGAGTGATACTTGAACCACCATTTACACATCATTATTATGTTATTCATTGTGATTAGATTATTATAATTCTCAAATTAAAAATGTTTAAGAACTCCCTCCTCTAATGCAGAGCATGAATATAATTCTAGCAAAAATTTCTAATGAGCATTCCAAACGGGCAGGACACTGCAACTACTGCCTTTTATAACATTTTGACCCTCTCCACAACAGATGAAAGCACTGATATTTTAGCCAGAAACATTCACGTTCCAGATAGCTGTTTCTGGCCACATGCTCC